>PVKA01033666.1:0-24164 GCA_004027165.1 Ctenomys sociabilis
TGTGACAATCCCCTTGTTCCATGTGGGAGTTTGTACCGCCCCCTTCCATCAGAAGCCTGTTAGAGACCCACCCCTTGGGGGGAGAGACCCGCCTCCTGTCAAAGATCCAACCTGACACACAGTAGCTTCTCTATTAGAGGATCTTTAGTGGTTCCTGCACTTCTGATCTCACTGAGATTGCTGTTAGTGTGAGCCCAGAGAAGACAGCTGCTCTGAAATCAGTGGGTGCTTCTAGTTGACTGTGTGCTCCACACCCTGTAAATGTGGGAAATCTGCCCTGCAGCACTATTTGAGCAATGAACGGCGCAGGGGTTGGGAGGAAGAATTGTCTCCCAGATGGAGGAAGATATGTGGCTACTGCAGACTGAGTTATAGGTCACCTTGACCTGCAGGAAGTCGACTCTTAAAGGGGGTTTTCTGGGATTCTCTACAGACCTGCTGTGGCTTGGGCTAGGCTAGACTCTGCTGGATCTGTGGGCTTTGAGGCTGGGCCTCTGGACTGATACCTTGAGAGTGCTAACCTCCATCTGGGAAGCTACACAAGGCAGGCACCTCTCCTGGAGAAGGTGGGCTTGGCATACTTTGATGGGCTTTGGCCTGACAAGGATTTATCTATCCCTGAGTCCATGGGCAGAACATCCCTCTTAAGAACAAAGACTGGTTTGAATGCTAGCCCCAGAATATCCTTTCGTGCTGGTTCGTCTAACATTTGGGGTGGCAGGTGGAAGTTACCATGTATAGGAGGGCATTTTTGGCCTCCAATGGTTCTTCTGTCTCTTAAGAGGTTGCTGCAGCCAGTGATGGCACCCAGTGGCTGTGGCCATGGGCATCTCAGGTCCTGGCCTGCTCAGTGCTGGGGATGGAGATTTGTCTTCACAGCTGTCCTTCCAGGTCTCCGAACCTGTCAAAGGTCTTTCCTCTGGGCAACCATGGAGACCAGTGCAGTGGTGGTTGCTGGCATCTGCTCTTTTCCAGGCTCAGAGCCTTGCTTTTCTTGCTTGCATGCTAAGGTCTCTGCTGTTCCTCACAATCCAGGGCATGAGGCCCCCAAGTCTGTCTAGGCCACACTTGCTCTCTGCTTCCTTCCGGCTCTGTGTGCCCTATTCTAGGCTGCAGGGGTCTATGTGATTGGAGCTTGTTTTATGACTATTTCTTGGCTGGGTGTGGTGATTCATTGAAGGGTTTTTATTTTCCTGACTCTGAAATCCTCTTAAGAACTGGCAGCCTCAGAGATTACTCTAGGGTTTTTTTTTTTTTTGTCTAGGAAGACCTGTACGTAAGTACAATGCAATCTAAAAAGGTAGATTTCCAACTTGAGGGAGACTCCTGGGGGACCTCCCGCTGTAATGACTCCATAGAGAGCGGATGTGGGCTCTGCCATAGCTTGGAGTATGAAGAGATTAGTACCTGTGTTTAGAGAGCTCGGTACAGTGAGTGACACAATTCAGATGGTGGGTGACAGTCTTGGGCTATGATGGAGGCACATGCAAGGCCTCAGACTTGCCTGAGAGGCTTCCAGAGGCAGCTCTGCCTTAGAACTGAGACCCAGAGTTGCCTGACTGCACAGGGAAGAGCAGCTCGCAGTGAGTGCTGTTTGTTGAGACCTGGGCTTTGGGTTCTTGCTTGTTCTCAGCCTGGGGGCAGGGTAGGGCTGCCGTCCCCTGTGCAGCGGCCTCCAGGCCCACCGTGCTGGGCCTGGGGATTGCAAGGGCCATGCTGCTTACCCCAAGTACTGGGTATCTAGCTAAGGTACCCACAGGGACACAGGGTCACACATGCCTTGTTGAAAGTATGTTGTATATAGCAATGGGCATTCAGAGACATGTGGCCTTGGTCCCCTCTCCTTGGCCTCTCTGCTTTTCCCTCTCCTCCCCCGCCCCAGCACCTCCTGAATTTGTTGGACACCAACACCAGGCCAACACCCTGCCTGCTGCCAGCACTCTGAGCACACCTCCAGTCCTCTCCTCTCCCTGTGGTCTAGTATCTTTATCCCAGGGCACACCCCAACTCCCTGCTACCCCAAGACATAGCTCCAGGGACCCTTTTGTTCTTCTCTTCCATATGCCTCTTCTTTGGCAGCTCCACCATCCCTTTGTCTGTGGCTGGTGTACGAGCTCCTGACTGCATCCTTCCTGTTGCCTCTCCAGCCTGCCTCTCAGGATGTTCTGGTCTTAGCCATGATGGCTCTTGTGCTGGTGGAACCTGTCCTATGGTGGCCTGGGGATCAGGAATCCTCTTTGAGAAACATGCTCTGGTTTCATGGGCATCCAGTCATGTTCACGGGAAATTTCCTGGGCTCATAGGAACTGTCCTCTCTACCAATGTCAGAGACTCCCTACATTTGCAGAGAAACAAAGCAGTGTCTAGTGACCTCAAGTTAGGCAGCCCCTAGTCCCTGACAGGCAGCTTCTTAACTGAGCTGGCTGGAGAGAATCAAGGCCACGGGGGAGCTGTGTATGGTAGCTGCTCTTGACTAGGGGTCTGAGGGTGTACTTACTGTACTGTGCAAGAAGGGAAGAACAGACAGACAGCCCTCCACCCACAGTATGTCCTGGGACCTTCAGGTCTTGTACCTGCTCTCCTTTCCATGTCCTTAAAGGGAGGGTGATAATCTTGGGTATATAACAAAGAGGCTGGGAGCCCAGGGGCTGCTGAGCGTGGTTCTGTTCAGAGAGAAGCTGACTTGCCTACAGGCTTCCAGGATGGGTCTCCAGGACAAATGCGGCAGATCTGTAGGGCCCTGGGGAATCTGAAGTCTTACTTATAACCCTGGCTTCAGATGCTGAAATAACAGGAGCAGAGGGTGTCAGCTGAGTGTGGGTGATAAGCACGAGAGGGGGTGGCAAGGGACCTAGATCTTAGAGGATCTGACTGGCTGGATCTGGGCAGCGTTTCTGAGGATGGGGAAAATTGGAAAGGGGGAAAGGAGAGATAAAGCCGGCAGTACCAGATGGTTGGTACCCTAAGTTCTAAGGTCTCTTGCTGGATCTAAGCTCTTGCAGGACAAGAAATAGAATGAAAAATTGACATAAATCATGGTTGTGGGGATGAAACTGGCTCCAGGACCTTGAGCCAGAGGGTTTATGGGTAAGATGGGGACAGTTAGGTACAGTCTGACAGCTCAGGACCCCAGGTACTGAAACCTGCTAATCACTGTCCTTGGTGACAATTGTACTTCTAAGCACTGTGCTAAAATGGACAGGCTCCTAGAACCAGCCCCTCAGCTGAACAGAAATCCCTAGCTGCCTCTCAGGGCCACTGTGGACTCCTGCCCACCTGCCCCTCCCACCTTGGGACTGGTCTGTGTCTCATGAAGTCCTGGCAGTGGGTCTGGGCTGGGTGCTAGTTAGCGTGGACAGTTTTCATCTTCAGCTTGGCCCGATGTCCAGCAGTAACACTTGAAGTTCAGCAGAACCTTCTCTTTTGCCTCAGCTTGAGGGTCCTGGAAGAATGGGAAGCTCATAGGAGGCTGATGGCTAGAACAAGGGAAAGCAGCTGTGCATTGCAGCTGGGCTGGAGTTGAAGACCAGGCTGCTGGAGGGCTCTCCTGTCCCCGACTCCATACTCCAGTGCCATGCATGACAAGGTGAGCATATCTGGCCTTATACATTGGCAGCTAGGAGAGATGACTAAGACTTCTCTAGGAGCTCAGTCAAAGGTGCTTCAAGACAACAGTGTATCTCTATTTGCATCAGAACTTGGGTTTGGGACAGAGCTGGATGGAAGCCAGGGACTACTGAGGTTCAGTGGAGGCCCTTGTTCCACCAGCAGACCCCAGGGGCCACAGAGGATGACTTTACCCAGTGGTGGCCCTGTGACTGCTCACATCACCTTAGGATGTGGAGTATAACATGAGGGGTACAGTCCACTCCAACTTCGCTGTTGGGCAGCTAGGAGATCTCAGCGCTGTGGGGCTGACACAGATCTCATGCTACTCCTGCTCATCTCTTCCCCAGAGCGCTTCTTTCCTGCAAGCAGGTTGCCTTGTCCCCCATGGATGCTATGGGTGGGAGGGGAGTAGAGGCCCACAGAACTGAGGAAGAAGAGCCTGCATGAGCCTCAGTGTCCAGCCTGGTCAGGTCAGCCCACAGGAAGCTAAGGGCATTCAGCACTAAACAGGCTCACTGAGATGATGGCTGCCTCTTCTCTGAGAACTGGCGGGCCTCTATAGGCTTGTATTTGAGGTATACTGCGTGGACCCTGTGCCCTCAGGACTCTGAAGTTGGATCACAGACCAGGAACCTGGAGTTGAAACAAGACATCAGCCTCAGGACCCCTGATTTATGCTTGTCAGAAGTGGCTTCTCCCTTTCTCTGACTCTGTGTTCCCCACATGGATATTATCAAGTCCTGTACCCAGAGGGCCTTGGGTCCCTGCCCATGCTGGGCTGGTGGGCTCTGACTTATGCTGTGCAGTCCTGTCCTGTCTCTGAGGGGTTCCAGGGACAGCCAGCATCCTTCTTGGGGTGGCTGGGGCAGCAGCTGGAATCCTTGTCTCCACGGTGCTAGAGTCAAAGCTGGAAAGCCTCAGCACCATGTTCCCTGCAGTGGGGGGCCTACTGTACCCAGGAGCAGCTCCTCGGACCCCTGTCTTACCTCTGTCCTGGTGATTCTGGTGGAGGAGGAAGAGAAACATCTGAGGAGAGGTAAGTAGGAGCGAGATCCACACCATCATGTGCCAGGCCAGAGCCAGCACAAAGCCCCAAAACATCACAGGCATGGGTGTCTGTGGCGGGAAGATGGGAGTCTGCATGAGGCGTGCCCCTTTTCCTTTCTGCAGAAGTGCTCCTAGAGGCCACGAGGTCTCACACAGTGCAGGCCCCATGGGGGCTGCTGTAGCTATGGCTGGAAGAGACTTCTCTGGGAGGGTCTGGAGGAGGGAGAGCTGGAACAGGAGTAGGGGACAATGTGCTGCAGACCCCTGACCCTGGACAAGCCTGGAGGCTTGTAGCTGAGCACTGTGGTCACCAATGGCAAGGGTGAGGGGCTGAATGTGGCGGTTGGTGCTCCCATGTGAGCCTAATGAAGATGTGGAGGGCGCTTTCTCCCCACCTCCCCAGATTTTGGTACAGAACACTGACCTGGCAGTTGTGATCTTGTAGCTCAGCCTTGGCCTGGACACTGCCCACCTCCTGGTGGCTGTGATTTTGCATTAGGGATACTTCTTGGGGGCTCTGAGCACGGGCATTCCCTAGAGCTACAAATGCCTCAGAGCAGCCGGAGAGTGGGTTGGGGCTTTCCCTTTGCCACAGCGAAAGAGACTTCAGGGGCCCCTTCCTGCATGAGCAAGCAAGAGCCAAACCCAGGGAGGTCAGGGGTACATCGATGAACCCAGCAGTGCTGGTCCCCTTGGGGTACCTGGCATCAGAGACCATCTGTCCATGTTTCAGCATTCTTTATTCTAAGACTACTGGGTGCAGCATGTCAGGCAGTTACAACATCTGAAGTCCAGACAACGCCTTTTCCAATATCTAGGAGGCTCCATTGCTTAGACAAGCAGGCCCCAGACTTGGAAGAAAAGCTAATGAGGCGGAGGATCCTGGATTTGTGGATAAGTCTTGTCGCTGCTAACTGTGACAGCTGCAGCGAGACCCAGCTGCAGGCACTGTTGGAAATGACTACCTGGGTCCCACCAGTGTGATAGCATTTAGTGCTCAGGGCTGGGTCAAGGTGTCCTTACCAGACAGGACCGTGCAGAGATGTCAGAGACTCTGATTGCAGCTCTCCTGGAAATTCTGCATGCTGCCTCGGCCTGTCACACATTCTTTTTTTCTGCTTAAATTGGCAAGACTGTTTCTATTGCCTGTGACCAAGAACCCAAGCAGCTAGCTGCACTGGCTCCAGGAGAGCATGCTTTTAGGAAAATGAGATTGGTGTGCTGGCCTGGCTGGAGCCAAAGGCGTGTGGCAACCCAGCTGGTGAAGACTGGAGATCCTCTTGGCATGTGGAAACAAAACAAACCGACATGGAGGATGAAACACCTAGCGGGCACTCTGGCTCAGGCTCAGGTGAGCCAGAACTTTCCTTGAGGTCTTTAGGCATGAGCAGGCCACTCCAAGCCTTGCCTACCGTGGTCAAATTGGGACAGAGTCCTGCATCTGCAGGTTAGAACCACAGCACCTGCTCTTGGTTTTGAAGACAGCATGTCCCACTTTTGCTCTTCAGTGGTGACTCTAAAGGTTAACAGCTCCAGGTGGCACTCAGCAAGGGGAGACGCGAACTAGGACAAGAGAGAGCTGTGCAGCAGCTTTGCTGTCCCGCTCTCGAGTCCCAGCAGGCCCGGGTGTCTGCAGGAGGCTGCGGTGCTGCAGAAACTCCCTGCGAGCCCTCCTGGGAGAACCTCTGGGGAGGACCTATGGTTTGGGATAAAGCCCAGGCACCTCCTGCAAAGTTTTGAAAAGTGGGGCAATTGGTTTGCTACTTGCCCGTGGTAGGAAAGTGAACCCAGCCTGGGTGAACCGAGGGTTGGCTGATGCACCCAGCTGCCTTTGGATGTACCTGGCGTTGGACAGTTGAAGTCCTATGTAAGCTGATATTACAAAAGCAGCTTTATGAGCACCTGTACATTGTCTAAGAAGTTGTCCATCACACTGTGCCTGTCACATTGCACCCTGTCCCTTAGCCTTTTCCCATGATGCACTGAGGAAGATCTAGAGACCGTGCATCTTTCTAGACAACACTGGAGTATGCTCTGGACCGTGACGGCTTGGCATCCTCAGCTCTGCTTGAGATAAACTCTTAGGGACCAGAGGGTATGGGAGGGGAGCTCTGCTCAAGGGGCAGAGCTCTGGGCAAGTCATTCTGTCTGCCTCCAAGGACGTGTGGTCTAAAATGATGATCTGCACACATCTGCGGTCAGAGGATAAAGATGTAACTGGTGGGACATGGATTTGGAGGAAGTAAAGCTCTGAGATTAGGGACAGAATCTCGGGGCAGGAGTGTGCCCATGGAGGCCTGAGGACGAAGGTGTGACTGCTGTCACAGGCACAGCCCTGGAGGAGGTGCTGACTTAGCTGAACAAGGTGACTTAAAGGATTCCATAAACAAAGTGGAATGGGGACAAGGATTGAGGTCATATGTAGGATCCTGTGTACGAAGGTCACTTGACCTTTGTACAAAGGCTGAGCTGACGGCTGCTGAGAGACCAGCTTCTGGCAACAGTGATGCCGGGCCCGGGCCCGGCTGGAGCACCTTGCTCCTGGCAGGCTGCTGGCCACCCGACAGCGAGCTCCCTACCTGGACTCTGTGATGCGACTGGAGGGGGGTGGGTCGCTTGCCATTCCTGCAACAGCTTCTGACTTGAGTTTATACCCTCCTTGCCTCCCAGGCTTGTTTGAAAGCACTGCCCTCTCCAGGAGAGCCAGGCGACGTCCAGGTTCACAGGTCCCGCACAGCGTCACATCTGACCAAGGACTTCCTTTCTTGGCACAGCTGGGCCCATAGGTTGGAAGCCACGGAGTCCTCCAGGGCTACCCATATCATTTTTGGGAAGCCACGGGTTTGACCCGATGGCTGGAAGAGCTGTGAAGCCTCCACGTTGGTGCCACCCTAAGTCACCTTCTCAGGGAGGCTGGACAATTGTCCGAGAGGATGTGGCAAGGGTGCCCAGCCAGCGCCTGCTGCCACAGCCACACTGCTCGCATCCAGACACTGGCAATGGAAACTTAGCTGACACCTCTCACTGCCACCACAGAAGCCCTGCTCATTAACTTGATTTCTGTTCCTGGGTTCTGCCAGCCCAGAGGCCAAGTGATTTAAGGAAGAAGGTGTCTGCTGTCGGCTATCACCCTATCACTGAAGTCGAGGTGGAGACAGCCTCTGGTTGCCTTCCTCTGTGACTCTGAACAGCAAAGGGTACTTAAAGTGCTGGGTGGGGTAATGTCAGACCAGGTCATTCTGGGTAACCGAGGCAGAGGAAGCAGAGACAAGAACTCATTGGCAAATGCCCCAACATAGGGGGTAGGTTAGCAGCAGCACTACCTACCCAAGGTGTCTGCCTGGAATGAGGGCTTGGACTCTTCCAATGACTAAACTGGAAGTTTAGATGATAAAAGAAACAACCATGGCCTTGTAATCGTTATAATTAAAGGTTTTCGTGCTCTGCATTTGTCTTCCTTCTAACTAGTATTTCTCTCTACACAGGGTAAGGATGAGGGTGTTCTGTATAAGGAAGTGGGCCCATGGGCAGAGCTAACAGCAAGATAGGTGCTGCCTGCTACTGAGTCAGAGCAGAGAGATTGAACTTGGAGCTCTCCCTGGCAGGACCACTGGGTTCAGCATCCTTTCATCCTGCATAAAATCTGCCCTGTATTTTGGGAAGCCGCTGCTGCTCTAGCCCCTGATCTTCTGGGCCTGGTACCTTGACAGGAGAAGGGAGGAGTCAGGTCCTCCTCTTTGCCTTGTAGCCCTCTGTCTTGGGGTCCTGGGGGCCATGACAACTTGGGCAGGAGGCGCCCAGAACCGCTGGCCTTGTTTCTACAGACACCAAGCTCGCCCTGCTCACTCTAACGGTAGCTGCTTTGCCCGTTCCCTGGACTTGATATCATTGATGACCTCAAGTTCCCTGATTGAGCTTAACAGTCACCATGTGAATCTGACGCACCAGACTCAGGTGGGGTAAAGGCTGGAGAGAAAAATTGAATAAGACCATTCTTCTCAGAGTCCCAGGCAGGGGACTCATCTATAAAGTCTCTGTCTGCACTCTGCCTCATGTCTCTTCTAGATCATTGCAAGAGCTTCATAATTGCTCTCCGGGCTTCCATTCCAGTTCCCTTCCCATCCATTCTCCATATTTCAAGTGCAATTGCTCTGAGCACACACCAGTGTGGTTTTCTCTGACAGCCCACGGCTCCTAGTAGAAATTCAGATGTTCTGTTCAGCACAGCTCTGGTTGTCTCTGTGCTTCCAGAAATAGCTGTCTCACACTTTCATGCCTTCTTAGGCTGTTTCCTGTGCCTAGAACTTCAGGGTGTCAAGGAGGCAGGACAACATGTGCTGGGCACAGTATGGACAACGTAATCCCCTCCTGCGGCATGAGCAGCAGACCCTGCTGAGTGACAGCTGTCCTGTGGAGGAACACCTGCCGAAGAAGGTGCTGGGCAGTTCTGAAGCCAGATATAGACAGCTGGCCAGGCATGGCATCCCAGGTGGAGGCACAGTCATATAGAGTGTAGTGGATTTCTAACAGGTGGTCAACTTATTACACTGAGCTGAATTAAATTACAGTGGTGCTGGGTGCAGGAGGCCCACCTGAGGGTTGTTGCCAGCAGCATAAAAGGCCGAACAGGAGAAGCTGCCAGAACACTGTCAGGGATGCTGTTTGGAGAAGCTGTTGGAAGGGGTTAGTCCTCTTGGGCTGTCCTGCTGGAGGACCTTGTCATGCTGGCTTTCCCCAAGAACTTGGGAGGCGCTCTGGTCCTCATCCTGAGCATCAATTCCTGGCTCTGGAGGGGATGATGGTGCACTGCTCAGCTTCATGGAGAAGCTTGTCGCATTGGCTTTCCTGATGAGAACTC
Organism: Ctenomys sociabilis; assembly: GCA_004027165.1. Classification (NCBI taxonomy): domain Eukaryota; kingdom Metazoa; phylum Chordata; class Mammalia; order Rodentia; family Ctenomyidae; genus Ctenomys; species Ctenomys sociabilis. The sequence continues at coordinate 9,515 of PVKA01033666.1, forward strand.
AGCTTTCCTCATCACTGGAGTTGCTCGGGACCTCTCTGTTGCTGAGGATGGCTGTGGCTTTTGGGGCAGCTCCGGTGCTTACCCTGAGCGTTGCTTCCTGGCTCCAGTGCAGCTCCCTCAGCTGCTAGCACAGATCCTTCATCCTGCTGGCATAGACTTCCTAGCCTCCACCACTGACCTTTGGGCCTTCCCGGGGCAGATCCACGAAGTAGGGTCCAGGCCCTCAGCTGGATTCTTTAATACTTAGTGTGTGGACAGATTTCCTGCACTTGCTGTATATGATTCTTGGGTGATTCCTTATAAACTAATATTATAAAATGTGTCCTGTATTATATTGTTTGCCTTGCAAAAACCCCAAACTATGACACAGAGACAGGGAAGTGTGCCATTGGATGGCTTCTCCAGCTGAAGGTACCCTGCATTGTAGCAGAGCACAGAACATGCGTAAGGAACATCCTGTTGCTACAACGAATAAATTACTTCAGCGTTAGTGGCTTAAAACAACAGCACATGACTTTATGATTTTGGAGGTTAGACATCTCATCTAGGTCTCACTTGGACTAAAATGAAGGTGTTGGCAGGGTTCTCATCCTTCGTGGAGTGCGGGGCAGGGCAGCTTCCTCAGTCTTGGTGTGGAAAGACCACAGTTAGCCGTGGCTCCTCCTTCTCTCAGGAGCAGGGGCTGGCAGGTCCTATCTTCTGCACATCACTCCAGTGCTGCCTCTTTGGGAGGACTCTGGGATTCCCTTGGGTTCTCCTAGCCAATCAGAATGATCACTCTATACAGGGTCCTCAGTCACATCTGCAAAATCTCTTTTCCCAAGGCCTAGGGTTTAGGGTGTGAATCTTTGGGAGGGCTGTTGTTCTACCAGCTGCAGGGGCATGGGTGGCAGGAATCTCAGGATTATGGGAGCAGGTCTAGGCCAAAGCTCTGGAAAAAAGGAGACTGGGGTGGCCTTGACTTAGGGGAAAAAGAGCATCCATGTCCCACCATGGCCTTCTCCGCTGGTCAGACTGGGCTTGGAGGAGGCACCCAGGAAGAGTTTGCAAAAGGAGCAAATATGGGGTGAGCCTTGCTTTCAGCCAGGAGGGGGGCAGCCTGGGGATGAGCTGGGGCAGTGGTGGCGGGAGGGGGACCCTCCCAGGAGAGAGCAGCTGAGCCCCCTCTCCACTCAGTGTGGGTTAAGACAAGTCTATTACTGTTTCCTTGTCACTCTGTCACCCATCTAATGGCCGTCGATAGTACTTGAATGAGAATTGATGGGGAGATGGATTTAATTAACCCCTGTGTCAGCAGTGGCCGGGCTACCAGTTTGTGTGTTAATAGAGTGGCTGCTGGGCCTCTCTGGGGCTTTGCTGGGAGCCCGAGGCCAGTGGAGCAATTCTGTTCATCAGCAGAGGCTCCGAGGCCGAGGGAGGCAGGCAGTGCTCTGCCCATGCTGGCCACTCTCTTCCACCAGGGCCTGGCAGCTACCTGTTGGTCAGGACCGGCTGCTGGGCTGGGTAGAGCAAAGATGAGGGCTCAGAGCATGAGCACCCTGCTGGCTCAGCCTGGGCTGAGGTCCCCAAGGGCAGCCTGGGGACAATCTGGGTTCAGCATGCCTGGCTCTTCTCTGCTCTGCCCATCACCCACACTCCCAGCTTGCCCTGGCTGCCTCTCTCTGCCCTACCTTTGCCCTATTTCCTGCTGTGCAGCGCCTTGGGTACCAACCTCATCCTTCAGCCACACTCAGCTCTGAGTGCCCTGGGAGCTGCTGGCCTAAGTCTAGAAATGTGTGTTTGGTTGATGTTAGGACCCTGTGCCCTGGACCCAGTACCCCCACAGTACATGCCTGTCAACTCTGGCTCTGGCAAGGACAGGGCTTTGCAGGGAGAAGCCATGCCTCAGACGATTCCTGGTGAGGGAGTGTTCAGCCCCACAGGGAGACGTCTGTGTCAGCTTTGGTATGCACTTAAGAACTGGGAGCTGAAGCTGACAATGGTGGCATACACATGCAATCTCAATATCTGGTAGGCTGGGCAGGAGGGCTGCAGTGAGCTCAAAGCCACCCTGGGTTACATAGCGAGACCACGTCTTGAAAAGTGAAACAAAAACCCAAAATACAAAGAGAGAGAGAGAGAGAGAGAGAGAGAGAGAGAGAGACAGAGAGAGAGACAAAGAGAGAGACAGAGAGAGAGAAAGACAGAGACAGAGAGAAAGAGAGACAGACAGAGAGACAGAGAGAATGCTCCTGATCAGGCATCTCCTTTTCACCCATCCCTGCCCAGGGCTTGCTCTAGGTGGAGAGACGCAAGGCTCAGTGCTCAGTGCTTCCCAGCAGGGCCGGGCTCGGTGGGTGCACGGGATGGAGGCAGCCGCATCCCCAGCGTCAGGGCCCAGCACCCGTCTGTCAGGCTCCATCCCTGCTTCACACCTTCGCTGCCTCTCATTTTCAGCTCTGATTGGTTTTCTTGTTTTAACACATACCCCAGGCCCCACTTTGACCCCGGTGATGGATTCTGTCTCTCCCTGGGACTCCAGCTGCCAAGCTTGCCCTAAGCGACTTGGGGTGGGGGAAGGAGGCCCAGGGGTGCAAATTACCCTACGTGTTTGGAATGTGGGCATGGGGGATACCCTTCTGGACCCTGGAGGCAGCTCATGGAAGCGGGCCCCATCACAGTGGGGAATGTCAGGATCTGTCCAGAAAGTGGGTTCCCATCTGTACAGGAAGATGGGGGCTGTAGACTGTTCATCTCTGAGAAATGGATAGCCTGAATCCTGAGACAAAAGGATGCTAATTTCCCTCCATGGCTCTGGATGTTCCTACTGCTGACCTAGCACCCAGGCCCCCTGCTCTGCTAGCTCTGGAGGGGCAGGCGGACCTGGGGAAGGGCGACAGGCTGACCTGAGCTCGCGCCACTGCATGGTGGGAGCCAGGGAAGGGAGTGTCATGGGTGAGAACGCGCCTTGCCCTGCAGCCTTGGGGACTAGCATGGAGTTGCGGTCACCAGGTTGAGCTTGGCTGTACCCGGGTCATCGGCGGTGTGCTGCATCCGTGGCTACCTGGGAGCACTAGCTGTCCGGCTGGGTCGTCACCCTCTGACAGGGGCGTGAGGTGGCTGTCTGTCTGTGAGCCGAGGACAAGGAGGCTCGCGAGCACGGGAGGTGGAGATGTTGGGGTCATATTCTCACCTCCCTCCTGTACTTTGCATTATTTCTTTTCTTTTCTTTTTTAAAGTTTTAAAGTGTACACAAAATGAAACAGTCCGGTAAAAAAGGGAGTGGTTGGGAAAATTCTGCCTTCTCTTAAACACGCACATTCTCTCTCACACCACAACGTATTTGTTGGGGGCTGACTCCGTATGAGGAAGCCCAGGCTCCACTGTAGAGGCAGCTCCTTACAGGCCGAACTAAAGAAGAAAGGAGACCCAAAAGGCAGGCGCGTGACCTGATAGGATCGCTGTTTTTAAAAGAAAGGAGGCCAGAGAGCTCGACCTTCCGCGCACACACAGAGAGAACGGGCAACGCGAAGGGCAGCCGGTCTGCGATGCGAAGAGGATCCTCTCGGGACACAGAGGCCATGGCCCCGGACCCCGGACCTCCCGGCCTCCGGCCACCTGTCTGTAGTATTTTACTGTAGCTGTCTGAAATTAACACTTGTGTGGGTGCCTGCACATGAAGGAAACTCAACCTGGCCGTCGCCCTGTTACTTTTGTCAAGGCCATCGGAAACTTTGAGGGCTTCATACATCCCAGTGTTAGCTTTCCAGTTTTTATTCTTATCGGCGCGTGTTTGCAGTGCGTGAGGACCACGTATGGGGGAGGGGAGGGAGCAGGTTGGTGCGCATGCGTCACAGGACCCAGTCTCCATCCCCCTCACTCCCCGCCTTGTGTTCTCCACCCTTCCTCCCTTGGTCTCCTTCCCGGGTACAGAAGAACATCTCGTATAGCCTCTTTTCTTTTGCTCCTCATTTATACTTCGGGGTTCTCATAGAAGAGAAAGTATGTGACACTAAAGCCCCTTCATATTATTTTTGTTTCGCTTCATATTTTAATCTCGAGATTTAGGGTCAGGTAGATAGCTTCGTGGCATAAGCAGCTGCCCGGCAAGCGCAAGGTCCAAAGTTGGAACCTCGGTACTGAAAGAATAAAAAAAGAGATATTCATTTTCCTACGAATGTCCCAAGTTCTTCCTCTGTTGGCTGCGCAGTGAAGGAGCAGCCATAGGCGCTCACGTGCGTCTCAACACCCAAGCACTTGCCGTGGTGCATTTCCTGAGCCTGTACCTTTCCATCCCCTCAGCGGCGTCCTTCAGGTTCTGCGTGTGTGGGTGACCAGAGGGCAGGAGCCCGAAGTGTCCGATCTCTGCAGCAATCAGTTTGGCCTCGGGCAATTGCTGCCCCCCTTTGGCCTCAGTTTCCCCATCTGTGAAGATCCTTCTGTGACTCAGAGCCTCAGTGTCCGAGGTGCGGGCCTGAGAAGGGGTGCTTCAGAAGCTGTCTCCTGTGGGTGTGCTGGCTGGCCTTGTGGAGACAAGGAGTGCCACTGAAAAACGGGTGGCCATGCAGAGGGGCTGCTGACAGAGCTGCCGGTGCAAGAGAGGAGCCGCTGGCCTTTCTCTTGGTGTGTGAAGGACAAGGGTGCTTGTCCCCATTCTATCTGCCTGGCAGCCTGTCACTGTCCAGGGTATGTCACGAGCCAGGCCCAGGGACAAAGCGAGGGAGTGGCAGATGTGGCGTGGTGGCTACAGGACTTCCAGAAAGCCTCTCCTCTGAGCCTCATAGCATTCACCCTTAAAGTTGGGAAATCGGTGATGGGTAGCGCACACAGTACTTATAAAAGGCACATTTTTAGATGTTGCCTCCTGATCTCAACCTCGGGCAGAAGGGTTCTTGTCCCAGGTAGGGTAGTTGGCATCGTCTCCTCAGTACTGTGATTAGGGAGCATCCAGCGGAAGGCGGGCTGACCCTGGAGCCCCAAGCAGCACTCAACAGCTTGGGAAGGGGGCTCCAGGTAGACTTGACACTGGCACCTGTGTTCTAGAACCTTGATGTCTGGCCCCAGAGGCCTGATCTATATCCAAGCCAGTGGAAAGCCCAGAAGTGTGACCTGAGCTGTTCTGTGGCCCAGCCAGCAGGGGCTCAAGAATGGGGAAGGTGGTGAGGCTGAGGAGGGGAGTGGCGGGGTCAGGTAGCTTTCAGACTCAGGGGAAGAGGCTGGACAACTCAGGAAGGTCTGGAAATGGAGCCATAGGGTCTGCCTCTGAGCTGAGAGGGGCAACTACTCACTAAGGCTCAAGCCCGGGGAGCCTCAGGCTCAGAAGTGGAGCTCCTTTGCCTGTCTCCCTCCTCATCAGCCAGTGAGCAGTGTGGTCCCTCAGCCCTCACCTCCCCAACCCCAAGGAAAGGCCTTTTTCCTTAAGGCCTTACAGACCCTGTCAGGAGTTCTCAAAGTCGGAAGTCGGTAGAGAAGTAGGGGCAAAACCAGGTCACTTAGCAAGATGACATCCAGTAGCTGATGGACCAGTTACGGATACTAGACCAAGCTATCACTGGGCGGCTACGGGAGTGGATTTAAGGGAAAAAGGCTATGTTACTTTTAAATACTATCTGGATTATCTGAATTTTAAACTCAACAAACCCTAAAAATGACTTACTTGCCCAAGCCCCATCTCTGCTGTAGGGTTGGGACAAGTTAGGGTAGAGCTAATACTGTGGTGGTGTGGGTGGGGCGCCTTGGAGACCAAATAGGGGCTGCAGGGAGAAGAGCTCCCTTTGATCTTTAGGATCCAGATCCTGATGGTGCAATTAAGACTTCTAGAAGCCTTGAGTTGTGCAAGGCACAGGCCACTGGAGCTGGCTTCAGTGTGCTCTTGGAGTCTCACCATCATCCCGCTGTCCCACTGGGCCAGTTCACCCACCTTGGGTAAGTTATATAACTGCTCGGCACCGTCTAAGTTTTCCCAGGCGGGAAATAGGGCTTTAAACCTTTCTACTACCATTCAGGGGGACTGGGTGAGATGCTGCGTCTCACGCACAGAACCTGGTGTATCACTGACCCTGCACATATAGGTCATTTATTATTTGGATTTTGGAATGACCAGAGTATATAAGGTGTTAGGATATGAGATGCTAGCTGCAGAAAGAATCCAAGACTTTTTCTTAAAGAAAAGTTGGGGTTTGGTAAAGCTAGAGGGCAAGAGAAGAAAGAAATGGCTACCCCAAGCCTCTGCCTCCCTCTCTAGCAAATAGGTGGGACAGGGCTATGGGCAGAAAAGTGACATCAGAAATGTGCAAGATCTGCAACCAGGGTTACAGTGGCAAGGAGGACAGGAAATTGGAAGCAGATGTGGAAGAGGGAAAAGGGTGGAAATGGTAGAGAAAGATGAGCTCAGGGGCTACTGGGGGCTGTTGAGCGCATCAGGAAGTAGATGGAGATGGAGTTGGACATGTTGAATGCAAGACTAGAAGCTGGCTGGGGAAACAGCCTTCAGGGCCAACTACACCCATGCATACCTGTGAGGTCAAGCCTAGAGCCTAGTGCCAGCCGGGCGACTGAGCATCATAGGACAGGCCTGTGTGCAGGCCTGGGCGCCCTGGGTATGTGTGTGAGGCATGGGCTCCTGCCATGAGCTACATCTGCAGGTGGTGGAGTGCCCTGCGCCCTCATATGGTGTGAAGTGGTCTCCAGTTCTAGAACATGGTGTCCAAGGGGCAGAAGATCAGGTTTCTGCAGAAGTAAGCTGCCTTCCCACTGTCCCCCAAAAGATCCCCCAATCCAAGTTCTGCTAGAGGGAGGTTCTGTGCCCCCTACACCTTAGGCACTCAGAGAACCCTGAGAATGAGACCAGGCAGGAAGTGGGACCTCTGTAACTGGGCCAGTCTTGGTTCTCACATGTCCTTCCACCCAGGAGGGGCTGGGGAACAGCAGGCTAAAGCTGTACCTGTGCATGCACTTAGGGGTCAGGGGCCTGATGGAGCTCGAGGGAAGCCCACTGGAGAATAAAGGCTGTCAGGTGTCCCTAGAATCAGAGAAGGGGCAGCGTTTGATGTGCTGGACAAAGTTCTCGTTTCTTCTCACTTGGCCTGCACAGAAGACTGGCTGGGAAGACCAGGGGTTTCCTCTAGTGCTACTCTCTCCCCAGGGGCTACCTGCAGGAGTCAGAGAAGAGGAGAGGCTGGGTGGTGACCACGCTGAGCATCAGGACACTTTGCTGCCCACTTGCTCTGCCCTTGAGTCTGCTACTGTCTCCCAGGTTCCACCCTGGGCTTCCACTTCCCAGACTAGAACATGATGTGACGACGATTTGTCTTGGTTACTTTGCACTCGTTGCTGTGACAAAGTATCCGACACCCAAAATTAATGAAGGAAAGGTTTATTTAACTCACAGGCTGTGGTGGTTTCAGTCCATGCACAGCTGGCTCCAAGGCAGAGCGGCACGGGGCAGAGAGCTGCTGTTCATAGCGGTGGAAAACATCAAGAAGCAGAGGGGGCAGTAGTGACAACGATGGCAGCAGAGAGTGAGTCTGTCTCTCTTGTGCTGCATCCAGGTTATCCACCCCAGGAGGGGTGTAGCAGTCACACCCATGAGCCCAGCACTGGGTCGTGAATTAATCGCAAAGTCTAGAAGTCTGCCGCATGACTGTGCAAGGCTCTGGGCAGGGGGACAAGTAGACACAAACTATAACACGTTGGTTGCAGTTGACAATCTCTGTGAACCTTATTGGACCAAGTCCAGCCCAGAGATTTCAGGGCATGGCCATCGGATATCCAACTCTCCCCAGGCACTGGGAAGTGAGGAGGGGCTGGAACCTGCTCTTCCTGGAGACCTTGCGAGATCTGCATGACCTTGCACAGGACCCTCAGGATCTTGGAACCCAGGGCTATAGCCAGAAGGTGTCCAGGCAGCTGTAGGCATGGGGCAGACCCTGACTCCTGTGCAGCTCACAGGAAAATTCTCTGGGCCTCCATCTGTCCCTTAAAACTGCACTGACTGGAGCCAAAAGACACCTAACTGCTCTGCTCCCAGGCCCTCACCGGCCCGGAGAGGCTCAGGATCCCGCTCCCCAGGGTCTTCCCCAAGTGAACGTCCTGCTTTGGGAACTGTTCCTCAGGACAAGGGTGGCAGAGAGCCGAGCACAACCAGTTCTTCTGGGGACCTAATGCTTTTCTTTGGCAACCAGACACATCTTGAATTTGCATGTCTTTTCCTACATAAATTACTGCTTTAAATGCCTCTCTCTCTCTCTCTCTCTCTCTCTCTCTCTCTCTCTCTCAAGTTCTACTTATTCACATTCTTTCCCCCAGAAAAGTGCCAAATTTTACATTTACCTTTCCTCACCCTGGCGCAAGCTGTCCCTATTTTTCCTACCTCATCTCAGTTCCAAGTGCCATTGTATCAGCATTAGCATTCCCTCCTAGCCCACGGCCTCTGGAAACCAGGTAGTAGCAGGCTGTGCTGTCATCTGAGCTGCTGATAAAAGCATTAAACAAGAGGTGGTCAAGTTCAGAGAAAGCCCTGTAGTCTCCAGAGACACCCCCCCCCCGCCAAGTTCATATTGATTCATTTATTAGGTCTCTTTTGATACAGTTGTTCAAGCAGTGATGGGTCTGGTGGACACACTTGCTCACAGGACAGTGCTGAGAGCCTTTGTGAGATGCCTGCTAGGACGCAGAAGCCCTAGCTCTGGGACAGTCCTCTGCCTTGTGTCCTGTGACCTTCACCAAGGGACTGAGTGGGTTTGACATGACGTCCTCCTGGTCTCCAGCTAGCCTTGGATGGATGACTGCTCTCAGATTACCAGCTGAGAGATCATTTCCACAATTTTACTTGGAAGTAGCGTAGGATTAATTAGTATGACATCTGCCTTTCTCCTCTTTGGAAAATTGGGATGTCCGTCGGTCTCCTTCTGCTCTTCCCGTGATCTCAGTAGTTTTGCAAGGACAACCGTTTTGGGGTTTAGAAATATTGGTGAGCTCTTCCAGAGGTTTCAGAGTAACTAACTTGTCCTTATCAGAAGAAGGACTCGCTCAGAGTAGTTAGGACAAGGGTCCTAGAAAACACAAAGAAGAGCATCACTGTGCTTGGGTACTGAGACAATATTAAGGGACTCTGTGGGGGCAATACCTCTCCAAAATAAAAACAAATTACGAAAGTTTTTGTAATGTGGAAGAGGATTAATTTCACCAGTTAAACAAACTGGTCTTAGAAATCAGTGAGGAAAAGATATACAACCCAAGAAAAAAGTATAAAAGATATAAATAGGCTGCTTATACCAAATAAATACAAAAGGGGAGTAAGAACATGAAGCCACTCCATCTGTCATGATTAGCATAAAGAAATAATGGGATTAAATCTATCTCATCAGATTAGCAAAATTAAAGTGATAAAACCTAATGCTGATAAAATTATAGGAAAATGGGCACTTGGCATATATAGCTGTTGAAAATATGAATTACTGCAGTATCTTTGAAGGGCAGTTTAATACCTATCGAAAATTTAAAAACATATGGCTTTATTTTTGGAGATTTAGTCACACAACACACACATAGATATTCATGACAAGGGTACAAAAGCATTAGAAAGACTGCAGATTTGACACTGGCTGGCTGGTCCCACAGCTATGCAATGAACTCCTCCATCGTTGGAATGAAGATTCTCTGCTGAAGGATATGTAAGAAGGAAGTCTTCTGGAGGGTAGAAATGGGGCTGGTGGAGGAGAGAGGAGTTTTGTTCATAAGAATGTCTGTATGGTTTTGATTTTGTTGCCAAGTGTATACATTTGTTCTGTGATTAAAAAGACAAGTTGATGCCTAGCTCCTGTCCCCATCGGAGGTCTTTACCAAGAGCCCCTGTGCAGCTCATGATGGCTTCCTTTATGGAAAGGACACCAGACAAGTCTGGGGGATTCTGTTTACCTCTCCGCCATCCAGGCCTCCTTCTGGGGCCTCCAGGTTCTGACTGCAGCTGCCAGGCTCCTGCCACCGTGTAGCCTTTCCTTGGTGGAGCATTTTGCCCCCAACCCATTCTCCCCCTGCACTGTAGCCCCCAAGGTCCCCATCCCCCCCCAGTCCATTTGTGCGCTGGCTCCCTGGGCTTTGTTGTTTCTCCTGCCGACGTTCCTTGTACGCCTTGGTGACATTAGTACAGCCTTTCCTTTCTTCTTTGACATCAGCTGCTTTCCTGGGTGAGAATCAGAGCACGGGATGCGGGGATGCGGGGCCCTATCCGTCTTTTCTTACACAGTGCTCATCTCTGTCTTTCTGAAGCCCAGGATGGCTTTATTTAGCACAAGCCCACTGGGTCCCAGGGTGCAAGGGAGACACAGTGGGATTTGGACAGGCAGTGAGCCCCTAAAGGGTCACAGTCTGCCAGGGGGCAGCGTGCGTGCTGACAGTCACAGTGCAGCATAATTAAGCCATGGCAGTGTCCCAAGCAATGTGTCAACACATCCTTGACTTCCCTCATACATGCTGCAGTCTCTCAGGAGGTAGAGAGCAAAGAAAACGGATTATCTGGGGAGATTCCCTGGTCCCCCTCCTGGTCTGATTGTGCTGGTATGGAGATAGCTTTGGAGAGTGAGGGTGTTCCCATTCTAGTTCTTGGGAAGCACAAAGAGAAGTAGTTGGTAGGGATGTGATTGTTGCTTTTCAATCGGGTGTTAGAAGCAGAGTCATTAGAAGCTCCCCAAGCTTGGGAAAATGTGTGTGTGTGTGTGTGTGTGTGTGTGTGTGTGTACTCACATGCATGTGCACAAGTCTGCACACACATGGGGGGGCTGAGAGAGAACAGAGAGGGAACTGTGTGCTTCATGAAGCCATGAGCCACACTGAGGCTGTGGTGTGGGAATGTGTGTGTGGGGTCCCTTCCCCCACCAGCATCAAAATTGCAGTAATGGCAGATTAAGTGCTGCTGACCCCAGGAGACAAGCGGCTCTGTTTCCAAGGGAACCACAAGCCTCAATCAAGGCCCCTGGAAAGGGAGGGTGAGCCAGGAAGGAGCAGCAGTCCTCCAGCAGACCCCTCAGCCCTGTGCCCGTCTGTGGAGGGGCCCTGGGCGGGCCCCTTCATACCTGGCTGAGCTGTCTCTGGCAGGGGAGCTAGGAGCAGCTGGGCCACCCCTCCCCAGGTCTGAACAGCCCATGGACCACTCTGGGCATGATCTCTATCCTCACTTTTAAGCAAAGTATTAAATGAAGTCTTTGCCCTGTGATGTCCTGAGGCCACCCCTTTCCTGGTCCTCCCAGCCCTCCTGCCCCGAGTCTGAGTGGGGCTGGGGAACCCCTGGAAGCCATCCCACTTGTCAGATAGCCTCTCCTGCTAGCTTCGGCTGGGTCCTCACACTAATGGGGCACCACCTTCTTAGGGAAAGAATGGGGCCACAAGGCCACAGAGTGGTCTCTCTCCAGCTTCTAGCAGAAGCAGAGGTGGAAACATAAGGAGGACCTCTGGCTGAGGCGGGTGTGAGAATGACTTTTTCAGCCCACAGCCTTTCCCTGGGGCAGCAGGAAGCAAGCAGAACCTTGCCACTGTCCAGGGCGTCCTGGCCCACAGCTATGGTCGCTCTCCCTGGAGCCCAGAATAGGGCAGCCCATGTTTTGATTTCAGGGTCAGAAAGGCACAATGGTATGTGAAGCAGAAAGAGCCACTGGAACCAGATAGCTGGCATTTCAATCCCAAGGTGTCCCACCTGCTGACCCGCAACTCTGGGCAGGTACTAAGGCCCTGGGTCTCCAGCTTCCTACAACACTCCTTTCATAGGGTTGTTATGAGCACCAGGGAAAAGAGACAAGTAAAATACCTAGCAGAATTCCCAGCAGGTGCTAAGTGCTCAGCTAGTGGGAGATTGTGCAAATAAGTATTATTATAGATCACACCGGTCAATGGTTCTCAACCCAAGCTGTACTGTAAAAACTAGCAAAGGAGCTTTTGGAATAGTCCATGTCCATGTTGGCCCAGAGAATAACCTGGATTGCATTCTTGCTTTAATATTTAAAGTGCACCACGGACTACTACCAGTCATGAGGGTGTAATAGGAGCTGGCTTTGCCCTCCTGTCTTAAACATCTAGGAATCTGGATATGCTACTGCAGGGGTCTCCAGTCCTGTTAGAAACCGGGCCACACAGCAGGTAGGTAGTGGGTGAATAGCTATTGCCTGAGCTCCACTTCCTCCAGTGTTATATTCTCAGAAGAAAGCAAAAGCAACTGTGAACTGCGCAGGAAAGGATTTACTGTGGTCCTTCTGGAAGCCGAGGGCTCCATGATCTGAAGAGGAGCTAGAGTCGTGATGCTAGCACTGAAGAGAAGCTGCAAACACAGGTTGACATGAGCAGGGAGCTTAGACTGCATAGAGAACGTAAGAAATGAGTTGTTGCAGACGCTTATGAAAACCCCATCAGTGAGTGACAAGTGACAAGCTGCATCTGGTGGCAGACTGTCTAGTGGCAAGACAGCTGATGTGCCTCAACTGCGAAGCTGCATCTGGTAGCAGACATTAAGCAAGAATCAGACACTTATTTTCCCGCGTGCATGGTCTGCCCTTTATTTTTTTACCCCTTCCATCTGCACATCTTTCCCACGCTGTTCACTTTCTTCAGTCACTTGTCAAAACCAATAAAAACCAAATATCACTGGAGAGCTGCTTTGAAAAGGGGAGAGACCCAGGGATGAGCAGTAAAAGATTCTAAGGCCACTAACCACAGAAAGCTGCATTTAAACAGAAAGTACCCAGAGTCCTACTTAAATGACAGATCCATTACAATGAGTGACTCACATTCTTCGAGCCTACCTTGGGAACTGGTTATCCAAGAAAGCCACAAAACCTTCAGAGCTGCTTCGGCACATGGACACCAGCACCTGCATTGAGACCAATCTTTGTAGTTTTTCAAAAGAAATAAACATGAACCTGAAGAGTAGAGGCTGCTATTGCAGGTGACCACTTCATCAAGTCTGTTGGCACTGAGAGCGTCGTTCTCAGTGGGTAAATGCATGGCTGAGGCTAGGAAGCCCTTTCATACTGGCAAAGAGTGGATCCTTCCTGCTGCTAAGGACATTTATCAGGAACAAAAGAGGCACTAAGCTAGTGCCAAAGATAGATGAATGGATGGTGTTACGGTTTTGTCTAGTTGTCCCCCTAAAGCTTCATGCAGTCATGGAGTGGACTTCAGGATCTGTGATTAACTCATGATCCACTGGGATTATGGGTGTGAGTGCTGTACCCAGCCTGAGGTGGGCAGCCTGAGTCAACATACGGGAGACAGATTTTCTTTCTGTTGCCATTGCTGCCTCTGCTCCCATTTGCTCTTGCTCTTTGCTTCCTCCATGAGAGGCTGGTCTCTCTGCCTTGTGCCCCTCTGCCTGGAAGCCAGGTGAGTATGGACTGAAACTTCCACAAACTGTGACCTAAATAAGCCTTTCCCTCCTTCATTTTGGGTGTCAGGTATTTGTCCCAGCAACAAGAGAAGAGTAACTGAGACAGATGGGACACCAGAGGACATTGCAACACGATTGTCAGAGAGGTTTAGTGAGTCACCATTATATACAACCCAGAGGCAGCAACGCCTGCTTCTGTGACACCTGCCTTTCAGAAGGGTGTACATGAGGATGTGCTGTGTGCACCTTTGTTGCCAGCCCAAGCCACAGATGCAGGACTTTCAGGTCTTCAAATGATTACATAGCAAGAAAACCAAACTGGTCATTTTGTGTTGTACTGGTAGAGCAGCCACCTGGTTGGGGCACCTTTGTGGTTTCACTTCTTGGGTCCTTCTGAAGAAGAGTCTATGAACTCTGTCACCCCAGGGAAAAGGTAGCTAGACAAAAGGTGCTGCTTGAACTCAACAACATTCTGCAGGATGTAACTAGAAACACAGGCCTTTGCCTCCCGCTCCGTTCACAGGGCTCTGGGAGTAGATGGACACAGAGGATACATGTCTTCTCTTTTGCCCAAAAATAAGGTGGTCTCCTAAAGTAGATCACTGGCCAGAGTTTAGAGTTACAAGGCCTGCTTCTGAGATTTCTTTTAGAGAGACAGTCACCGTCGGCTGCGTATTTCACGGTCACAGAATGGGTTGCAAAACTCGTTCACTTGAGTGACATATTCACCCTGCTCAATGAAATTAATTTGTCACTTCAGGGGAGAGTGACAGCTGTGTTCAAGTCGGCAGATGAAGTGGATGCATTTGAAGGCAAAGTAGAATTGTAGGGGTGATGGGTGGTCACTGGAATTTTTGACGTGTCAAACATTACCGGGTTTTTTAGAAACAGACTAATCTGGGGCCTTCTTTCTCCCAGAGGTGCATGATCATCTGTCTCAGTTTCAAAAGAGTGTGATCACTGCTTTCTATCACCAAAGTCTCCCCAACTATGAAGGAATAGATTGGCAACCCAGTTGTGAATAACCCAGCTGGACTGTCCATGTTAAAAGAGCAAATACCTGAGATCGCAAATGGTGGTGACGTTAGAAGTATGTTTGAGGCTCTTTCCCATCTTGCAAGATGGCGGGTGAAAAAACTGAGAAGCCAGACACTAAAGAGAAGAAACCCGAAGCCCAGAAGGCTTCTGCCAGTGGTACTGGTAAAAAGGGTAAGATGAAGAAAGCAAAGAAGTCCAAGAAGGGGCAGCCCCACTGCAGCCGAAATCCTGTCCTGGTTAGAGGAATTGGTAGATACTCCC
>PVKA01033667.1:0-24164 GCA_004027165.1 Ctenomys sociabilis
ATTTCTGCTTTTCGCTTGTTATACTAGGGAGACTATACGATATTTACACATGTGTGTCTGGTTTATTTCACTTATGAGTATATGTTCAAGTGGCATCCACTTCAGTATAAATGCTTCAAACTTATCATTCTTAATAGCTGAGTAATACTCCATTATATAGAAATACCACATCTTTTTCAACCATTCTTCATGTGATGGAAAGAATAGGACTAGAAATCCCATTCAAGCCAGCTATCCCCCTACTGGGAATTTTCCCAAAGGATTTGGATACACTGTATCATAGAGATATATGTATACCTATGTTTATAGCAGCACAATGTGTGATAGCAAAATCTTGGAAACAACCAAGATGAACATCTATTCTAAATGTTCATTACTATATCATCATTCCTACCTCAAGATAAATTACTATTTTGTAATGAAAATGATATCTAGTGATACAAAAATCTTTCTATAAAGTATATTGTTTGTAGAAAGGTAGTCATTTTAGCAAGTGATAAATCACGTGGCTTCTGGCACACTGACAGTTACCATCCATTGAAGAGGGCATTTAGGATCAGAGGCAGCATTACTATAACCATGGCAAGATGTTGAGGGTTTGACAGACTGTTAGGTCACATTGGTGCTATAAAAATTTGAATACCTTGAGAATTAGTAATCCAGGAAGCCGCAAGCTGATGAATAGGAATATTGCTTGGCCTCTTCAACATCTGCTATAATTAGGTAAGAAAAAAACAGGAATTCTGGAGTCTTTCACATCAAACAGTTCATTCCCACAAATGCCTTTGAAGTACAAGACTAACTTGGCCTTTGTGTGCATGCTTGGACACAGTCTTGTGTTATAAGGATTAGGCTGAAAATGAGACTGATTATGTTTATGAATTCCACAACTCTGATCTTTGCTTAAGGTTCCCTTCTCTTTAGGGTAGGAACAGGTAATGTCAGACATTATCATATCTATAGTGAAGAATACAGCTCGCTACCTGTAGTATGTGAGACTTTGCATTGAGGTCTCCATGACAATGCAGAATGCCTCTAAAGTCATTAATGGGTGCTTCATTTCTGGGTGTACTCAGTACTTACGACAGCAACTTGATGTGAGCCTAGGCATGTTGGGGATAAGGGTGTGTATAGCAGAGTTGAACTCCCCTCATTCATGAGTTGCTTTTCTGCATAGCAGCTTTTCCAGAATTTTTCCTATGGTCTCCTGCCTGATGTTCTTGACAAAGACACTCCTGCTGTTATCCATTTTCACTCATATGTGCTGTAATCAGGATACAGTTGTGTCCCATGTACTAATATGTGGAATGACATTACTTCTACTTAGCAATGGAGAAAACTGGAGGTGATGAAAAGGTCAGATGTCAAAATGCTAAGAGATTTCCTTACTTCCAAGCATAAATATACATTGCTCAAACGACCCTGATGTCAGGTAGACTTAGATTTCACAAGGTGCATTCTCATGAGTTCAGTCAGACTTCTATTTCTTTGTGATTCCATTCTTGTCTAAACGATGTGCTTCCTCATACTTTGATGTCCAGCTGGGTTTATTCCAATGAGCAGAGTGAAGTGGCACAACACCATCTCCCAGAAGTCCTTATCTGAATGAAGGACCAGAACTGCTTCTCACCTAGGTCACCCATTTTTGGGCTTGTTTTCATCATTCACAGGACACAGCCTGGAGCTCCGTGACTGCGGAAAGGTTGCTAGTGCCAATGGACCCAAGGAAACCCTAAGGGTTTCCAAATATAGGCCTTCAGGATTTGTCACCTTAGCTTTCTGTGACAAAATGACACTGGGAGCCCACTATAATGTGGTCTTGAGAGCAGTAGCTAGTGCAACAAAAACCATCCCAGGCATAATGCTTTGGAACTTCAGTTCCAGATTCCTATCTATGGAACTTTCCTGATAAAAGCCTGTAATAGAATTTTGCTTCTCCATGGAACACTGTGAGGAATAACATTAGTATTTCTACTGCCCAGATGTGGCTGTAGTTACTTCAATGTCTTCTCCAGCAGCATTACCTGAAAGGGAGCACTGTAGAAACATAGGAGTTTGTAGTACACTCTTTGCCCTTTCTTGCTTCTGGTCTATACCCTGTTTTGGTAACATCACTAAATGCAGAATACTGTGCTGAGTAATGTTTTAGGATTTTCTACTGATACGGAAATGGAAGTTTGTCTTCAGGTATTCTGCATCGTATTGCTCATGTGAGAGCAGTTCTCTTTGAGGGTGGAGGTTTGCACAACCTCGCTCAGGTATCAAAAACCTTGATAGTTGTCTTCTGAAGTCCTATCACTGCACGTGGAATGTGCAAAGATTAGTGTCATTTTTTTTTTGAGCTAAGGGATCAAAAACTTTATTTCATCTAAGTTCAGGGTCTAGGTGACATGGCTACAAGATTGGTTGATCAAGTTCTACATTCCATAGACCTCATTCCACAGTCAGACTCCAAGGAGCAAAACAAGATACTTCCTGTGTATCTCCAAAGCAATGTGGAGGTGACCAGCCCCTTGAATGACGCTTGTCTGGTGCTGAGCAATGCCTGGTGGAGTGATGACGCAGATGGTATTTGCAGAGCAAGAGAAGAGAGTTGGAGTCCTGAGCTGTGGTCCAGCAGGACAAAGGTGAGAATAACAACTCTTCTCTAGTGCAACTCTGCCTCTCCATTGCTAGGAAATGACACTCTCGCCATGTTGAAGTTACAGAATTTTCTTTTGTACATTTTTTCATCACCGGGTCTTAGGCAATAAGAGCAGAGATGGTGATAGAGATTAAAAAGGAACCAGGGTAGATGAGGGACAGGATCTCACACCTGCAGACCCCTCCTTCAAGAACTAGGGAAGTAGCACATTTCAACTTCATAACTTAATTTGGCAGTGTGGCCGAAGTTTCTGAGCTGTCGTTTCACTTCCACTTCAGTAGCCAGCTGTAGTTCACATTCCATCTTTGGTGTTAGCATAACAACAGCCAATATGTCATTGGTGGTTCTGAGTTTCTTAGCTGGAATCTGTGCTCTACTTGGCCTGTTCCCTAAGTGGTTCCTTTTTAGAACACGTGACCCCAACACAGCTGGTGCATTTTGACATGCACCTGTTTCTAAGGCTGCTATACTTGGGTTTTTCCCTTCATGTAACTTCCAATAAGCAGCAGGTTTGAGATTCATTCTCCTGGGGGCCTACAAGTTTACCTGTGTAAGTATGTAAGAGACACCTCTGGAGATGATTCTAGGCCAGGAGCCTTCTGAAGAATGCTGACTTGGACATGAAGTTGTCTCATCAATTCACTCACAAATAGTTTGTAAATTCTGCACTGAAGCTCTGAAGAGGAACAGAATACAGCCACAATATTGCACAAGGAGCTGCTCCCTGGCACAGGAGGAGGAGCTGCTCTCACAGGCACACTGTACTGGAGTATTGTGGAGGCTTTGCTAGCTCTTGACCTCCTGTTGCATAATAAAAGGAGAGCACATTGCAAAATTGTGTGGATTTGCACACGAAGTATTTTTTGGTAATTCATACACTGAAAGTTAATACAGAACACTGCAAGTACAGAAACAGTATAAAGAAACACACATTGAGAAAACCTAGAATATTCTCCAGGTTGTAGCACTGCTTCTGAAGTTGATGTTTGAGATTGCTGTCAGGCTCTCAAATTTGGCCCCCACCTCCCGGGATGGAGTCACGTTATTTCCCAACAGTTAGTATTCTTCATGCTCAGATGTGGATATCCTGTCTCTTCATGGATGAAATCACATTTTTTCCCAGCAATTGAACTCCCGTATAGTTTCAAGTGAGGATGATGGGACTAGCTGTATGAGACTGGGCCTGGATCACTTCTTTACAATAGTCTGCTAGGACTTCCCAAATTGTTGTGAGCATCTTTTCCTATGGCAAGCTTGGAAACACATTTTTCTGCATCAGTGTGTGTCTCATGGCCCCTGGATACCCTCACTGCTATCATTGCTCTAGCATCCTACCATGATCAATGAACTAAATAAAACTCAATAGTGTCTAAATAGACCCTGTCCTCTGCTTTAGGGGATAACCATATGGCTATGGTGGACCAAAGCTGACCTTGCTTATTGTCATGAAATTATGCTTCCAATTTGTGCTCAATTGTTGTTTTGCTGGACTCTAATACCAAGCCACCATGGGAAAGGTGCTGAGCCTTCTGATCACAATAGTCACAGTAATGGTCCTCTCCTCAATTCTTCCTTTAGAGTGGGCAGAATCACAGTTATGATTTCCTAGCACTGAGCACACATATATGGCATTCAGGTCTTATGTCCTGAACTATGCTTCTACCTGGAAATTTCTTCATTGTATTTTCTTTTTGTGAAAACATAGATACATCAATATAAACAGACTCTGGTCATTAATAACCTAATGTCAACCTGATGGAAACTGATACTAACCTTTAAATGCATTTAGTAACTGAAAAATTACATTCACACTTGAAGGAAATTTGTTGTACTGCTTGATCAGTAACCTCACTCTCCTTCCAGGAAGGAGCCTCAGCATGGCATTGCAATTTTCTCCCTGCACAGAAACGAATATAAAGCACAACCAACAAGTACATGAATGCAAGCACTGAGAGCCCACACCTTGCTAGCCACCTACTTTGATTCTACTGGCTGCACGCTGCATAAGGACTCCAGGAAAACCTGAAGCAGTGCATGGAGGCAGTAACCTTTGAGGATGTGGCTGTGAACTTCACCACGGAGGAGTGGGCTTTGCTGAATCCAGCCTAAAAGGACTGTTAGGGTACCGAGATGTGATAAAAGAAACTTTAAGAACATAGCTGCTATAGTGTCTCCTCTATATCTGTAAATCAGGAAGAGTCTTGCATAATCAGGAAGTTGAAAAGTACAAAAATGATTGTAGAAATCTAATTAAGAGGTTGAGAAATGCTATGAAAATAACATGAAGAAATATCCCTTTGAACTCCAGATGCTACTGTAAACATTAAACAAACTGCTTTAAAACCAGCTGAAGGACTTGCTGTTGGAAAGCCCCTAATTGGGCCTTTTTCACAAAATGTGCCCATCATAGCTGACACTGAACTGAAGACATCGGGTGTTTAGAATCATAAGAGACTCTATGGAAATGTAATGAACATGGAAGGCCCTGTGTTTTCCAGTCCTTTCAGACAGATGCAAATACAAAGACTAGAGAAAAACCCTATGAATATGATATTTGTGGGAAATCTTACACTGATACAGAAGAACTTACCTTTCAGAGAAGACTTCTGTATGTAAGGAAAAGTTAAAAACATCCAGTACACCAAATACTGAAAGAGAATACTGAAAGTTTCTCTGTGGAGAAACTATATATATGTAAGTATTGAAGGAAAGCTTTTGGCACACAAAATTATTGTAAAATCCAAGAAAGAGCTTGAAGTGAGGAGAAGCCTTATGTATGTCAGCAATGTTGGAAAGCTTTTAGTACACAAGGTACTTATCAAAGACAGGAAAGTATTCACAATGGGGAGAAATCCTATCTATGTGAGTAGTGCAGAAAAGCTTTCACCAGGCACAGTGATTATAAAATACATGAAAGAATTCACACTGGGGAGAAAGCCTATATATGTAAACAATGTGGGAAAGTTTCCACTACACAAAAGCATTGTACTATACAGGAAAGAATTCACAGCGGGAAGCTGGGGAAGATAGCTCATTAGAATAAATACCTGCCCAGGAAGTGCAAGGTCTTGAGTTCAGTCCACAGCACCACACACACACACACACACACAAAAGTAGGGAGAAACCCTATATATGTAAACAATATGGAAAAGATTTTACTACAGAAAATAATTATATATTGAACTTACAGAGGGGAGGAGCCCTACATATGTAAATAGTGTGGGGAAGATTTTAGTGCACAATGCTGCAAACTAAATGAAAGAACTCATGCTCGGGAGAAATCTTATGTACATAGGCAATGTAGGAAAGCTTTTAGTAGACAAGATTTTTGTAAAATATATGAAATAACTCACACTGGAGAGAAGCTATGTAATGCGGACCAAAATTTTATTTTATTTTCTTGAAGTACAAATATCAATGAGACAGTTTTAAGACACCTTAACAGGACAGATTAGATAAATTAATACATTGCAAACTGTTTTCATGTTTTGGCATCGTACAAGGTGCATACATGATATTATACTTACAGACATTATTATAGCAGATGTCTCATCAGTAGATTAAGAGTGTAGCTGTTTACGTATCTTATTTTTTATACCTGAATTATATCAAAGATTGAATAATTAATACATTCTACCTTGTTATTTTCCTAGTGGTTGTCCATAGTACTAGAAGCCGACATAATATCCTGTCCAACCACCATTAGTCCAAATCTTGCCTCTCATAGAATTATGTAGAAGCATGGCGTATCTATCCCAACTGTACTGTCCATACACACACATCATGATTCTTCCTTTCCATACCCCTTCCTTTGTCTACACCTATCAAAGATGGGCACTCTACTGTCATTCAACCAACTTCAGAATGGGTCAAAAATTTAGAAAATATTGTAAAAACCAGAAGAACACGCACTTGGCATTTATTTTAATTTGTAAAGCAATTGGGAAAGCTTTGTAGAATGCTTAGAGCTTGTCAGAAAAAGTCAGCAGAGAAAAACATTATGTAGAAACTACACAAATCTGTCAAATAAATGAAAGAAATCTTACTAAAGATCTATAGAAAGTCTTGTAAGAATTTCTCATGTAGTGGACATGAGATAATAGGGATTATTAATATAAAAATCTTGATAGCAATATTTCTCCAGAAAATACCATCCCAGATAGAAATATCTTAAAGTACAAATATATTTTTCTTTAAGTCCCTTAAATATCTGTGTTATGTATCGCAGTATTTAATATAAAAATGAGTTAATATAAGTAGGTATTTTTATGTAACTGTTCCTAAATGTAATACAATCTTTTATTACCTATGGTGAATTGAAATGTATTTTTTTTTACTTTCAAATAGTTAATATATATGTAGTTTTTCCTTAGTCTTTACAATTAGGAAGTATAGGCCATTGAAAAATTTAATTTTGTCCATTGCTGTTTGGTGTTGGGATTTTGCCACTATGTTTGTTTTAAGTGTATGGTGTGCTTAATCTGTAGCCTATGTAACAGGAGATACTTTTATTTAATGCTATATTTTATATTAAAATATTTTCAAAAGGGGATGGTAGATGACTCAGTAGAATAAGCACTTCTCTGACAAACACAAGGGCCTGAGTTCAATCTCCAGTTCATGCTTAAAAATAAAATAAAATATTTTCAGAGACTAGGCAACTGTCTTTGTCAGCTAATTTGTTTCTGTACCTTTATGTGTTAGCATATTATGTTTCTCATATGAGAAGATGTGTGCTTATTGTATAGTGTATCATGTAGATAATTTTGCATGCTTTTTCAGGTTAGGGCCTATATTATCATTTAAATACAATTTTGTTATCAAAAAACAAATATATTCATACAGTCTTCCTGAACCAAGTATTCCTTTAAAAAAGCTATGCTTTGAATTGACTTGAGAAAAAAGGAAATTTCTCGTTTGTTGATTAACTTACTAGAAGGAAAAATTCTTTCAGTAAACACAAAATCTCCCACAGACATAGAGATTCTGACCTTAGGATTAGTTGTAATTGGTGACATTAGGCCTATAGGATGCCTCTCTTTAGCAGGTTCAGAAGGCAATTGAGGAACTAGGATAATTTTCCTGGATTTAAAGTTGTGATTGCACTGTGCCTTCTGGCTTTTTGAGGGGAGTTTTGATATCTTTTGCAGATGTTCTTCAGTTGTTCCTGTCATTGGTGACCTTGATGCAGTAGATTGCTTGGTTGTCAAGCTCTTCCCTTGAGTTTCTACTGACACTGATTTGAGCTGTATGTCCCCATGTGTTCCCCCCAAGCTTCTCTGATTCAATGAATTTATTTCATATTTAGTGAGCTTGACAGCACTTCTTGTACCAGCCCTTTGTAAATTGGAGAAATAAGCATGATGTCCAGTTATATTTATATGTGCATATCACTTGAGAGATTCTGCACCTTGAGGAACCATACTTTGATCTCAATGCTCTAAACTTCTCCCTGTCATCTCTGAGCACATAGGAGTTTGAATGTGGGAATCCTGAGGGCTCAGTTCCCATGGGGTTTCCTTCAGCCTGAATTCTTCAGGTTTCAGCAGCACTGAAGTTGCTCTGTAAGAGTTGTTTTACTCCACCAAACTCCATTACTGAAGCCAACCTGAAATCCATAAACCTTCTCTCAGTGCATCACATGGAATCTCGGGCACAAGAACGCTTCATTTAGCTTCTGGCCTCTGCTTCACACTTACATTCATTCATATTTTATTTGTTTGTGTTATGAGCCCAAAATGAAGAGGATGGCCTGTCTGTGTGCTTTTCTTCTGAGCTCAGGGAGGAGGACTACAAAGGCAACATATGGGCAGCCTGAGATGCCCTAGCCCATGGGAAGAAGTGACTTCAGTTTACCAAGATTCTGGAGTCCTGATCCATTTCCAATGGGCAATCCTAGATTGTGCTCTCAGATGTGATGATGAGCACATTAGGGCAGAATGTGGGATCCTGAAGGGTTGGATCCCACAGGGGTTCTTTGAGTGTGAAGTCTTTGTGTCTGAGCAACACTGAAGTTGCTCTGTACACATGGTTTACTGTACAAAACTCCATGCCTGAAGCCAGTGCTACATCCATGAACCTTCTCACGGCACATCCCAGTGCATTGTGGGAGAAAAATGCTTCACTTAGTAGTTGTGAAGTATTTGTTGTGTTCTCTTGCACAGCCTTCCCCAGCTTTTCCTGGAGCTTCCATGTAAGTGGCATGGAAGGCTTCTACTTTTATTACCAGGAAACTTGAAGCTTTCCTGTTCTTACTCTTGACTGGTAAAATTCCCTTTGTTCAAGGACAACACAAGCTAGAAAATAAAAACTATCGATCTATCTATCTATCTATCTATCTATCTATCTATCTATCTATCTATCTATG
The DNA here is from genome assembly GCA_004027165.1 of Ctenomys sociabilis. NCBI lineage: Eukaryota > Metazoa > Chordata > Mammalia > Rodentia > Ctenomyidae > Ctenomys > Ctenomys sociabilis. The sequence continues at coordinate 9,012 of PVKA01033667.1, forward strand.
TTTTCTAGCACCAAGTATGGATCTCTTCTTACCAATGAATGCACCTGAAGAAAGCAGTAGGAACAGAATTTTTAAAACTTGTTTGTGATAGTTTTGCTTCAGACTAAACAATGGAACTGATGTGGGTTAGAAAGCCCCTTCTGATCACTTCCTGCAGTGTGGCAGTGACACCCACAAGGTCTCTGAGCCATGAAAGACTCACCCCTGAGTTCAAGTAATTTGTGAAAATTCAGGGAACTTCTGAAAACAATGTGGTAGATAAGACTGAACCCTAACCCCTCACATGTGTGCCTTTGAAGGATTGAGGCAATGTGAAGAGTGGCAGCATTGAAAAAGACATGAGGGTCACCTTCTAGGACCAAGTAGGTTTCTCTTTTTTAACTTTCATACTGACTCCATGAAGACACATTTGAAATGACACAAAGAAGGATCCAAAGCAGCTAGTTCCATCCCCGCAGCTTAGTTGCATGAAGTGACAATGCCACAGACCCCGAGAATCCATTCTTAGTCTTTGCCCAGCTAAACAATTGGAAACCCTTGCTTTCAATGTCAACCTTCATGAGTGTATCTTAGGAATCACCCATTTTTTAATGGAAAATCTGACTCAGAATTATGATTGTGGTGGGTCCTGACCTGAGGTTCCCTAAGGTTCTCCTTTTTCTTCCATGAATACAAAAGTATAGCAAAGCTATTTGACATCAGTTGCACAAAGTGTACCTGAAGGTCCCATGTATGCATTTACTGTTTTTAAACGACAAACAAGGAAATAAGTTCTCTAGTTTCTGTAACCTGTTGCTCCTGAACCAGTCAAATAGTGCTCCTCCTGTGAGCTACCTGGAGGCTTCTCTAGGCTGGGTGAGCTGTAGAATTGGGAAGAGTTTTCTGTACCACTTTCAGATTTGACTGTAATGATTCCATTGGGCAGCAGCTTTAGCTTTAGATACCTTATGAGGTTAATGATAATAAGGACCTGGGGAGAGTTTACATGGGCTGCAAAGTTCCATGGCTATAGAGGGTAGCCATGCTAGTCCAGAGGAAATTTTTGACTTAGCCAGATTCCCATGGGTGCTTTAAATAGAGAACTGCTGGTAAGAGGTGCAGGATGAGGATTGTTCTATGTTCATCTACACGGATGAATTTTGAGAAAATCATTTGAGAACATTTTAATTTCATCTTCATTCTAGGTTGATGGAGTACAGCAGTTACTTTATCCATTATCCAAAAGTATACTTATCTCCTTGAATACTGGGCCTCGTCGTGATCAGTATATCAAGAGCACACTAAAAATAATCCTGTCTCTGGTAAATACAAGGCACTTTGCCCTAGAGATTCAGTGTTAATTTCTGAGGCAGAATGACTAAACTCCAGATATGTGCTCTCAGATTATACTGGACAGAAGGAGAGTGGTTTGGTACCCACCTAAAGTAGGGTTGTATAGTTAGTAGGGTAAACACTGTAATTAGTTAAATATAGATATCTTCACACAAATGGAGCTTGGTGTTTCCACCAAATAGATTCAGAGCCCTGATACTGGCCAGCAACACTAATAGTTTCTCATTCTCAAACTGTCGCATGGCTGCTGTTTTTATCCAAACACCAGATTGATTTAAAGGGAACTAAAAGGGGAAGACAATAGTACCTGAGGGCCCTCATGTAACATTCCTCATGTCTCACATTCTCCCATGTGACTTTGATGAATTAGAGGTGTTAGTCTTCAAAGGGATTCTTGGAGCTCATGGTAAGAGAAAGTCTTGATCTATCTATTGAAGTCTCATTGGTGCGTACATTGTATCCCCGGTTGACAAGAATGACTTGGGCACAAAGTTTTGGGGAACTTGTCCCTTACCATGACTAGAAGCTAAGGTCTTATTAGTGGAACTTTCATTTGTAGGGTGAGTTCTCTGTTGTGGGCTTGATTTCAGCCTTAAGTTCTATCTCAAGTAAAGCATCCCATTATGAATTCAGAGATGATCTATTAAACACCCTGCATGCAAGGGTCTGAGTTCAATGCTGGTTCTGCCAAAAAAAAAAAAAAAAGTGCCCCCAAAATATCCGAGCTCCTTATTTATGACCCAAAGTTTCTGCGAATTTATCAGACATTAGGCCTTCTAGAACACAAGCATATGTCTGGGGTTTGAATTGGGATTTTCAGACAATGAATAAAATGGGGAATGTTTGTGAGCATGCGCCTAGGCTCTATGTGTGGGAAATGATGCTCAGATCGCATAATTTGAAATTGACAAACTATCCCAGTTAGTACTGGGGAGGAAGAAGTCTGTACAGTGTCACTAGGTTTGTTAACTGTACGAATACACTTTCTCCTTTCTCCCTTTTCCCCATCCCAGTTGTTTCCTTCTTTCACTATATGTATTGTACCTTTTGGATTTTACTTTCAATTTCTTACACTAGGGAGAAAAGGAGTGTGTTTTTTAGTTGCATTCATTTACTGATGAAAGCCTTAAGTTTCTTTTAGTTGGGTAATACTCCACTATGTAAAGGACATCTTCATTCATTTCTCAGGGCATTTGGGAGGTTTTCAAGATTTAGCTGTGACAAATTGTGTAGCTGTAAACATAGGTGAACATACATCGCTGTGGTGTGATGTTTTCAATTCTTCTGGGAAGATACCCAGAAGGGGAGTAGCTGGGTGAAATGGGAACTCTAAGCCTAGTTTTTGATGAGTCTCCACACAGATTTCCACAGCAGTTGTGCCCGTTGCAATCCCAACAGTGAGATAGTTTCTTTTTCATGACAGCTTCTCCAGTAGTTGATTGATTGGTTTCTTTTTTTCTTTTCCACCAAGTATTGATGTATTGAATTTTATGTCTTTACAGAATATAAGGGGAAAAAGATTTAAAAAATAAAAATATACACATATTTTTACACAGAAATTTAAAAATCTAACCATATACAGCATTGTAGCAGGACAGTCCTGTAACATTTTTTCTTGTGTTTTGTTTTTTCATTTATCACCCACAAAAAATAAGGTAAATAAGAAAAAAGTAAAAAACAGACAGTATAGAAATAATTGGTATGTCATGACAAGAAGTATGTATTTAGCAGACAGAATGACAGGCATTCCATAACATAGTGATATATGTGTACCTATGATTATAGCTGCACAATTTGTGCTAGCCAAATCTTGGAAATAACCAAGATGTCTGTCACATGAGTAATGGTTGAAAAGGATGTGGTATTTTTATACAATGAGGTATTACTCAGTTATAAAGAATGATAAACTTCAACCTTCATATTTAAGTGGATGCCACTTGAAGGTACACTTATAAGCGAAATAAACCAGATGCACATATGTAAATATTATATCGTCCCTCTAATACAAGTACTCAAAAGAAGAATTACACATAGAAAGGTATAACACAATTAAAAGGAAAGCGAGAAGCTGTGGAGTGGGCAATGAGGAGAGGGCAAGGAGAAAAGCTGGGAAACATGACAGGGGCAAAAAAAATATATTTGTACACACAAAATGGGCAAGGAAATGATCCCAAGAAGCAGCAGATTTTTGAAAGTAAGCAGTTAAATGACAGAATTCTCAACCTATCTATCTATGCTGATACCTGTGAACCAAGCAACTTCACTGAAGATGATTGTTTCCTTGAAGGTAGACATTCTTACTGGGCTGAGATGCAATCTCAGTGTTCTAATTTGTATTTCTTATACTCTGGTTTCTCTTCAGATCATATAAATCTTTCACCTTTTACTAATTTGTATTTCTTGAATGACCATTTCTTGAATGAATACTTTTTCATATATTTGTCACTGGGTCTCATTGTCTGAGAAATGTGTATTCATCTCAGATACTCATTTTTTAGATTGGGTCTTTGAATCTTGGTAACCCTTGGATTTTTTTTTTAATATATTCAAGATGGAAGTCCTCTGTCTGAAGGAAAGATGGTGAAATCTTTTCTCCAATTTGTGGATTTTCTTTTTATTGTTTATTTCTTGTACATGTACCAAACCTTTTCAATAACACGAGATCTGTTATTTCTTCGAACTATTTCCTATGTAGTTTGGGTTTTGTTGATGAACTCTGCCTAAACCTGTGTCTTCAAGATTTGTGCTGATTTTCTCTTCCAGTAGACTTAGTGTTTTAACTTTTAGATCTGTGATCCATTTTTATTTTAGTGGATGATGATAAACATGGGTCTTGTTTTGGTCTTTGGTGTATGGAAAACCAATTTTTCTAGCACCAGTTATTAAAGAGAATCTTCCAGTTAATATATTTGGCCCATGAAAGGCATAAGTTTTAGGCTATATTTTGACCCATTAGTGTTGTACATTCCTACAGAGTACAGCAGACAAATGAGAGCTTTCATTTCACCTAGGTACTCTCACTGATCCAGGGACATGGGCACAAGATGCCTGGTTGTCTGCTGGGGTAAGCCAAAGCAGAAATCAAGGTGTCAGCAGAGTGGTTGCCAGTGGTACAAGGCATATCCAGATCGAAGCTTGCTAAAATGCCTAGGCACTTTAGACTGAACAGGACTGAAGGACCTCTCTCTTTGATTCCCATGTAAATGTCTCATATGGTGCTAAAGACTGCCTGTGTACCTTGCCTCTTTGCCTGCTTTGTATTCAAGACAGCAACAGCCCTCTAAATCCTTCTCCTTAATGAGAATCAAGAGTGAAATCATGCACAGCTGTGCCCACTTGGGGTTATTCACAGCACATACCTATGCAGGGAAGTTTGGGAACAATGCTGTCTACTGTGCTCATGCCCATGAAACCCTGCCCCATTCTCCTGGCAGGTGGGATTCACCTTGCTCACTGCTCTGTAACAGAGCTGGACTACAGGACATACGGGCGCTTTGATTATTCAGGATCTAAACGTTTCTCAGCAGACTTGGGCCTCTCTAAAGCTGCATCCTTCTCTTGTATGATACCAAAGGCACCTGTGAAAGCATACTATAGGCAACACCAGACCAAAGCTCTTCCTGCCAGGCACCCACTTTGTACTGGTGCTGTGGTTGTAGAATAACTTCAATGCTACTTATGTGTCAAGAAAGGAATTCCTTAAGGTTTTTCAGAGCTTTTCATGAAAAATCTGTTCACTGTGTGTGTGTGCTTCCACTTCTGGGTCAGAGCAGGTACTTGTGCTACTCTGTTTTGGCATGAAAGATTCTAGTATTAGGTGAAGACAATCTTAAATATTCTAGGTAATAACTTGTATCAAAAATGTTGCTACTTTATAACTTACAAACTCATGACTTCTAGCTTCTTGAAAGAAAATATGGTGGTAGTTTATCAGTGTCACAATCTGAGGCTAGATCACTTGCTAATCTAGCATGTTTGGGGATTTTTTGGAGGAACTGCAGTCATGCTCCTACATCAAAGGGAATCCACCATGATTTCTCTTGAGCCTTGTTCCCTGTGTAAGAGGGGAAAACTGCTGAGTGCACATAGCAAACTTGCCACCATTGTTTCTGTGTGGCAGACATTACTATTCCATCATAGAGCTTGGTCTAGGGTGTTTCACAGATGTGCATCCCTCAATATAGCACCCTTGACAGCTGCTAACAATCAACTGCAGCTCAATATTTGATGCTATAAGAATGAAGGTGGCTTCTTCTGAGCTTTGATCTTCCCCCACCCCTTGTCCAGCTAGCTTTTGTTGAAACAGTGGCTCTGTTGGATGAGCCTGGCAACTCCACTCTCCTTTCATGGAATCGTACTACAGTGGGAATAGAAAGAGGCTTGCTGTGTAATTGTCTTGCTGCAAATTCAGTGTCAGTTTTTGTTTGAGATGAAAGCCAAAGACAAAATTGAGACTACCATGGGCTCATGGATACAAGGTTTGGGAAACTCAGCCGTGCAGGTGCTCATGTGAAAAACACTGTCTTCTACTCTACTGCATGCTTGTAGGGAGAACTAGTCAACTAGTCTACCCCTAGATGTGTTTCAGACTGGGTTTGGCAGTAATTGTGTCCTAACTGAGCCACTCACCCTCTGGCAAGTCTGACACATGAGGCTTCATATTGCCAGGGTTGTGTGGTAGGGCGTGGTTGTCTGCCAGGTGAACAGCCCTGATCTGAGCTAATGGAAGACTTTCCCCTTGGTGGTGGGTGCCTTGAGTCCTTTTTCTGAGTCCTTATTCTACACACTTTTTGCCAGTCAGTGCTTACTCCAGAAAATTGTTCTAATGCAACACAAAGACATAAGAATCTACAGGAGTGGTCCAATGGCTGCCAGTGTTTGATGTGGAAGCCTACAACATAGCTGTTGACACAGTGCTGGTCTAAAGCATTCAGTTGATAGCCTGGAATTCTGTGTTGCGCCCCATGAGAGTTGGTGTTGGGAGGGTGAAGAGTCTACCCTGGAAGGCAAGAGACCGTGTCCTAGGTGACACACAGGCTGGAGTTTCTTCCAAAGGAAACAGAAGCCAGCTGCCTTCATTTCACTTTTACACCATTCTGTCCCCAGCTGTTTCCTCTGGCTGGGTCTTCCACACACGGAACTAGGCTGATTCAGTCAAGTTCTATGTATTAGGAAGCTGCTCATATGGTCAATTAGCTGTCATGCCCTTGTAACAGTCCCGTGATGCTGAGAGAAAAAGCTGCTTACATCATGGAGGTATTGTTTTATCTGCTTTAGAAAGCAGAGTGAAGGTGGTATCCAGGGAAGGAGAGAAACCTTTCTTGAGCACACCCCTGTAAGCTCTCTCTTGTAAGCAGAAACACCTAAGCACATCTGGTCCATAATACACAAAAAAAGGACTAGAGCACTTCTAAGGGAGACACAAGGCTTCCTCCATTTTCCTTCTACGTGACTTTCATGACTTCTCCCTCCAGGGTCTTCCACACCCAAAACTATGCTGAGCCAACTCTGTTGGTTCTTGCTCAAGTTGGCATTCAATCATCACACTGAATGACTCTGGGATTGTCCTCTAAACTTGACCTTCCCTCTGATCCAGAGCAATGTCATTTATGTGAATGCAGTATGCCTGGCTGTATGTGTGCTTCTGACTGAATTTGCTTATGGTTGCTGGATCTGCATGACCTGAAATGAACTCTCAACAGTTGCTTGTTTTTAGAGATCCAAAAATGGAATCACCAACTAAAGCTCCACTCTGGGTTTCCTCAGCACCCAGCTTTGCCCTTTGAATATGGAACAGAAGTATGCTTGTGTGTGGAATGTGGCCTTCATAGTAGGAGATTCTGGGACCTTTTGTCCTTCATTTTCTAATGTGGCAGCAAGAAGCCTGGAATGAAGTAGATTCCTCTATCTCAGGGACAATCATAGCCTCTTTATTCTAGCCAGGATCTCAGCTTTCTGGTTTGAAGTTGTTCTTTCTTCCTTCCTGCAGGAAAATAGACTAGCAGGTGGACTCGTGGACCCTAGGCTCACCAAGATCTTATTCCTGAATCTCACTCCTTCCAAAGCTGCAGTTGTCCTTCTGGCTGAAGTTGGGTACAGTCTCATCCTTGTGAGTCCTGGAGTTTATGGAGTAGTAGGCTCCTGGTAAGAATGGATGAAGCTGACTTCCAGTCCAATAATTGAAGTTCTTTTCTTTGAGGGAAGAATATTTGAGCCACATCAGCATTCTTGGATTGATCCATATTGATAAAAAATGCTGAGTTGTGGGAACCATGGGAAGAAGGAGTTCTGCTGGATGCCTAAAAAGTCAAGGAAGTGTCGGGGTCACTGTGGTGCATATTCATCACTGTGAGCACCATTTTGCTAGCTCTTTGAAAAAGGGCAGAAATAAGTGATGCTCCAGCTCTGCTGAGTCACATTAAGCAAATGAAATGAAGAACTGTTGTAAACCAAAGACTGAGGGAACATCAAGTTCCTGCTATAAGAAAGTGTGTGAGCAGGTTTTCTGAACTCATCAACCCAGCCATCTAACAATCCTATCCACTTGACAACATGAATGTAGAGTCCACTCTACCTCTAAACCCCACATTTGTCTCTCTCTTGCATAAGCACATGCTGCCTTCTCTATGACTCAGAACAATTGGTTTTCCTCTGAGGGTAATCTGTGCCTTAAAGTATATTTTTTTGTTTCACAGTTTTTTAATGAAGAACAAATACTAATGAGACAGTTTCAAATCAAATTAATAGGACAGATTCAACAATTGATATATAGCATATCTTTTTGTAGTGGATTTTTGTCATACAAGGGGCATTCTTAATATTCTACTTACAAATATTATTAGAGCAGATGTCACTAACCAATGAAATAAGACAATGTAGCTGTATGCTTTTCTTATTTTTTAAAGCTGAATTATATTACACTTTCTACCTTGTTATCTTCCTAGTGGTTGTCCATAGTACTAGAAGCCAACATAATATCCTGTCCAACCACTATTAGTGAAAATCTTGCTTCTCATAGAATTATGCAGAAGTACTGCACATTTCTCTTAACTATACTGTTTACATAAACAGCACGGTTATTGCATCCCCCATTTTTTGTTCATATCTGTCAAAGATGGGCACTCCATGGTCATTCAGCCATCATAGGTGCCTGAACTCGGTGACACAATCATAGTCCACCAGTCCACAATAATAGTGCGTTTTCTGAAGAAGTTGTTGACTAGAGCCATTTACCGCTCAGCTTATTATTATGGCCTTATTTAATATACCTCATTTTTATACTTTTCAGCTGGATGGTTAAGACTAAGATAAAACAAGACCTATATAACAAAAAATGTAGCTTTTCTATCTAATGAGGTCAGTCAAGTCCCCTCAGGGTTTATCTTGTAATCCTGTACCTCATGCTATAGATCCTTTTTTACGTCAACTGTGTGGATGAGTCACGGCCATTGCTTGACCAGTTTACTCTCTGTGAGAGCCCAAGAGAAAGTTTTCTCTCCATGTGACTCTCCCCAGGCACACTATACATTGTTATTCGCATTTCTCTGTGGCTCCATAATCTCCTTCATCAGAAAATTTGGAGGATAACTGAGTTCCATGATGTTACAGTACAGGCTCTCCTATGTCCTGAGTCTTTGATGACCTTGAAAGGCTAGGGCCAAAATCTTGGCTGACCTTGCAGCCTTCCTATTGCTCCAATTTTTGATCTGTGATATTAGGCTGTTAACCATCTAGAAGAGAAGCTGACTAGTGCCCTGCAACATATGCCGTTCAGTATGCCCTATCTGACTCAATTATTTTTAGTTGTTGTACATGTCTATTTGTACTTCTTTTGAATTCTTATACTAGGGAGACTATAAGATATTTGCACATGTGTGTCTGGCTTGTTTTACTTATGAGTATATGTTCAAGTGCCATCCACTTCAGTATAAATGCTTCAAGTTTATCATTCTTTATAGCTGAGTAATATTCCATTGTATAGAAATAAGACATCTTTTTTCAACCATTCCTCATATGATGGGCATCTTGGTTGTCTCCAAGATTTGCCTATCAAAAATTGTGCTCCTATAAACATAGGTACACATATATCACTATGATATGATGTTTTCCATTCCTCTTGGAAAATTGACAATAGTGGGATAGCGAGCTTGAATGGGATTTCCAGTCCTACTGTTGTGAGGAGTCGCCACACTGATCTCCAGTGGTTGCACCAGTCTACACTCCCACCAGCAGTGGAGAAGTGTTCCCTTTTCCCCACATCCTCTCCAACATTTGTTGTTGGTTGATTTCCTTATGATAGCCATTCTTTCAGGAGTGAGATCGTATCTCAGTGTTGTGTTAACTTGCATTTCATGGATGGCTACCGATGTGGAGCATTTTTTCATATATATTTATTTGCTTCTTTAATTTCATCCTCTGAGAAATGTTTATTCATGTCAGCTGCCCATTTCTGGATTGGAACTTTAAATTTGAGGGCCCAAATATATCTTAGTTCTTTATATATTCTATAAAGCAGAAATTTCTGACTGCTTATTAGTTAATTTTTTTCAATATTTGTGGGTTATCTTTTCACTTTGTTGACAATTTCTTTGTTGACATGCAGAAACTTCGCAAGAAAAGTTGATCTCACTTGTTCATTCTTTCAAGTGTGTCCTGTGTAATAACATGTTTGTTCATGAACTCTTTACCTACTCCTATGTCTTCAAGAGTTCCTCCTACTTTCTCTTCCAGGAGATTGAGTGTTTATGTTTTAATATGTAGATCTTTAATCCATTGTGACTTTAGCTTTGTGTGTGGTGATAGACCTGTTTTCAGCATGTAGAAAGCCAGATTTTCCAGCAGCTTTTGTTAAAGATGCTGTCTTTCTTCCAGTAAGCATGTTTTGCCCATTTGTCAAAGATCAGGTGGCTGAGTGTGTTTGCAGAGGCCTCTGCATCTTCTAATCTATTCCACTGAACCTCAGGTCTAATTCATTGCCAATACCATGTTGATTTTATCACAATGGCTTTGGAGTATAATTTCAAGTCAGGAATTGGGATGCCTCCAGCCTTGTGTTTCTTGGCCCGGAGTGCCTTTGCTATTCTAGGTCTTTTCTGCTTCCAAATAAATTTGAGGAAGGATTTCTGTAGGTCTGGGTGGTATGTTGGTGGCAATTTCATAGGGATTGCATTAAGTCTGTACAAGAATTTTGGGAGTATGTCCATCTTCATGATGTTAGTTCTTCCTTTCCAGGAGCATTGAATATCTTCCCATTTTTCTGAAATCCTCCGAGATCTCTTGTTACTCTTAGGGTGTTGTAATTTTCTGTAAACAGTTCTCTGACTTTCTTGGTTAATTGAATTCCAAGGCATTTTATTTTCGGCGGTGCTATTGTAAAAGGTATTATTTCTATACTTTCCCTCTCGGTATGTTTGCTATCTGTGTAGAGGAATGCTATTGACTTTTGAGCACTGACTTTGAATCATGCTATGCTACTGAAATTTTGTATCAGTTCTAACAGCTTCTTAGTGGAATTTTTGGGGTCTTCCAAGTAAAGTATCATATCATCTCCAAATACTGATAATTTAACTTCTTCTTTACCTATACTTATTCCTTTTATTTCTCCCTCCCATTATTTTTTAATGACAGTTGCTAATGATTACAAAACTATATTAAATAGGAGGGGTGATAGAAGACATCCTTGTCTTGTACCTGATCTAAGAGTAAAAGATTTCAATTTTTCCCTGTTTAGAATTATGTTAGCTGTTGGATTGTCATAGATGGCTTTTATCAAGTTGAGGTACAGTCCATTCTGAATTTTGTCAGAAGCTTTTTCTGCATCAATTGATTAATCATGTGTTTTTTTGATTTGAGTCTATTAATATAGTGTATAGATTTTCAAATATTGAACCATCCTTGCATCCCTGGGATGAACCCTGCATGGTCATGGTTTATGATTTTCTTGATGATTTGCTGTATTCTATTTGCTAGGATTTTATTCAGGATTTTTGCATTTATGTTCATGAGGGGGATTGGCCTGTAGTTTTCTTTTTCGGTTGTGTCTTTCCCCAGTTTAGGAATCAGTACAATACTTGCTTCTAGAAATGATGTTGGGAGGACTGATTCCCTTTCAATTGCGTTGAAGAGTTTGAGGAGTGTAGGGATTATATCTTCTATAAATTTCTCGTAGAATTCAGCTGTGAATCCATCAGGACCTGGACTTTTCTTTGTTGGTAGGCTTTTTATTATGTTTCATATTTCGTTGGCTGTTATTTGCTTATTGAGAGTTGTTATATTTTTTGGTTCAGTTTTGATAATTTGTATCTTTTGAGGAATCTGTCCATTTCTTCTGTGTCTTCTATTCTGTGAGCGTAAAGATTCTCAAAGTAGCTATTGATAATCTTCTGAACTTCTGCTGGGTCTGTGGTGATTTCACCCTTTTCATTCTTTATTGCTTGTATTTGAATTTTTTTCTTTCCTCTTTTTGATGAGGTTGGCGAGAGGCTTATCAACTTTATTTAGTCTTTCAAAGAAGAAACTTTTTGATTTGTGAATTCTTTGAACTGTTTTCTTCATCTCAGTTGAATTAATTTCTGCTCTGATCTTTATGATTTCTTCCCTTCTTTGCACTCTGGGTTTGCTCTTCTTTTTCTAGATTTCAGAGGCGCAACATTGGGGTGTTTATTCTGTTTTCTGATTGTGTGAGTTCATACTTATGATTTTCCCTCTGAGAACTGCTTTCATCACATCCCTTAAATTCCGATAAATTGTGGTTCAATTTTTATTGAATTATTGATATTGTTGATTTTCTTGTTTAATTTCATCTGTGACCCATTGATTGCTGAGTAGGGTGTGTTTTAATTTCCATGAATTTAGCGGGGTTTTCTCGTTATTTTTTGTGATTTACTTCCAGTTTCATTGCACTGTGGTCAGATAATATCTGTGGGATAATTTGCACTGTGGTCAGATAATATGTGTGGGATAATTTCTCTTTTGTTGCATTCACTTCAGTATGACCTATGGACTAGTATGTGGTCTATTTTAGAAAATGACCCATGAGATGCTGAAAAAAATATGTATTCAGCTGTAGTTTGGTGGAACACTCTGTATATGTCCACCAGGTCCATTTGTTCCAAGCTCTGGTTCAGTTCTGCTACTTACTTGCTAACTTTTTGTGTGGTTGATCTATCTTTTTGAGATAAGGGGGTGTTAAGGTCTCCTGTTAAGACTGTGGTCTTAGATATTAGGTTTTACATATCCATTAAGATTTGTCTTACATAAGTGGGTGCTCTTATGTTTGGTGCATAGATATTTTTGAGTGTTTCCTCTTCCTCTTGAATTTTTCCCCTAACCAATATACAGTGACCTTCTTTGTGTTATTTGATCATTCTTGGTTTGAAGTTAGGACTGCCTGGGGACAGATTGCTAATTCTGCTTTTTTCTGAGGTGTTGGAGCATGTAGTATTGTTTTTCATCCTTTGCCTTTGAGCCTATGAATGTCCTTTTGAGTTAAGCGTCTTTCTTGTATACAGCATTTTTTTGTATTTTGTTTCCTAATCCACTGTGCCAGTCTATTTCTCTTAATTGGTGAATTGAGTCCATTTACATTGATGGTTATAACTGAAATGTGTTCACTTATGATTGTCATCTTATTTACCGCTGTTGTTTACTCCTTTTTGTCCTGTGTTTAATTGTTTGCCCTGTTTAGTGTGTTCCTTCCATTCTCATTCGTGGCGTTCTGGTCAGTGTGGTCTCTCTCTAAAACATCTTTTAGCAACCTGTGTAGGGATGGTTTGTCATCATAAAATTCTTTAGCTCTTTGTTGTGGAAGTATTTCACTTCTCCATCACACTTGAAAATGAGTTTTGCAGGGTATAGTAGTCTAGACTGGAATTTGTTTTCATGCAGGACTTAAAGAACTCTGCTCCATGCTCTCCTTGCCTTCATGGTATATGTAGAGAAGTCAGCTGTAATTCTGATGGGTTTTCTTAGAATGTGATCTGCTTTTTGTCTCTAGCAGCTTTTAGTACATTATTCTTGTGTTGGATTTCTGGAATCTTGACTACAGGTCTCAGTGTCTTTTTAGTTGGTTTGACATTATTTTGTGTTTTGTATGCTTTGGTTACTTGAATGTTGGATTGTTTCTTCCTATTTGGGAAGTTTTCTACTATTTCTGTTCATATTCTTTTTATATCATTTGTATTGACTCCTTCATTCTCTTTAATGCCAATTAATCTCACATTGTTCATCGTGGCATCATCTTGCAGGTGATGGATTTTTTTCCCCCTGCATCCTCGTTGTTTTTAAGAGATCTTTTCTCACCATTTCAGTAGCTGCACCAGCATCTTCAAGATCTGAAACTCTGTCTTTGCTTTCACTCAAAAGGGTTTTTAGACTCGTGATTGAGAATTTTAGTTCTTCTATTTCTCTTTGACTCTGGTTCATGCGTTCTATTTCTTTCCTGCATTGCTCATTCCAGGAATCCATTATATTTCTGATTGCCTCTTTCTTTTTTTAATCAATGTCTTCTTTAGAGGTAGCTATTGTTTTACTGCAGAGCTTTTCCAAATTATGTTTCCTCTATATTTATGGATTTGATTCTCTACTTCAGATGCTATGATTTCAAAGAATTCTTTTTTTTTATTTCAAAAATCACTTCTGCTTTGGCTTCCTCTGTACCTTTCTGCTGTTGTTTCTTTGCTTGCATCGCTGTTATTTCATGTTTCAGCTGGCATAGCGTTCTGTGCACTTGTTTTGGGTGGGCATTGTGTTTCCCTCATAGATTTCTGGATTTGATTCATTACTTCAGATGCTATGTATTCAAATATTTCTTTTTTAATTTCAGGCCTTAATTCTGGTCTGAGTTCCTCTGTACCTTTCTGCTGTTGTTTCTTTGCTTCTACCTCTGTTAATTCATTCATTTCAGCTGATCTAGTGTCCTCTGCACTTTTTGCTGGACTAGAGGCCTGAGATTGCATTTTTGTCCTTGTCTTTATCATTTTTTATAGCACTGACCTCTGATCTTTGGTGTATAGCTTTGGTGCAGTTATGACAGTGCGTTGTGAGATTTGGGTGCCAGTCTATTAAGTTTGAGATTATCCAGTTATTACTGGCCTGGAACTAGCTGTTGTGTTCAGTTCCTTTTTGCTGCAGCTCTTCTGGTACAACTGTGAGCCTGTGGTTCCCCTCTCTTGGTTCCCTGGTCCAGGGAGCACTGCGGAGCGTAGAAACTCTTCCTCAAACTCAACAGGCCTGTCAAGCATGGATCAGGTGCCATGAGAGTCACAAAAGTTCTCACTGCCCAGTTGACTTGGGGGCAGGGGCTCCATGGAGTTGCCAGACAGGCTGTCTGGGGTTTCTCCATCTGATAGCTAGCTCAGAGGTCTTGGGGCCTGGGGTTCTGGATGGTGCAGAGCTCATAGGGAGAAGCCAAAGGCTCTCCCACACACTCACCATACCTTATTCGCTTGGATTCAGAGTTTGAAAAATTCTCACTTGCTTGGTGGGTTTGGGGGCAGGGTCTCTGGGGAGTTGCTGGGCAGGTTATCTGGGGTGTCTCAAGCCAGTCGCTCACCTGGTGGACTTGGGGGAGTGGTTCCGGATATCTTTTTTTTTTTTCCATTTATTTTTATTTTATTAAAATGCAAACGTCAATCAGACAGTTTCAAGACACCTTAACCATACAGAGTCGATGAATTAATACATTGCAAACTGTTTTCATAACGTTTTGGTACTGTACAAGGTGCATACATGAAATTATATTTACAGGTTTTTTTATAGCTGAATTATATCAAAGATTCAATAATTATTTACCTAGTGGATGACCATAGCACTAAAAGCCGA
>PVKA01033668.1:6725-24264 GCA_004027165.1 Ctenomys sociabilis
CCTGAGAAAAACAAGCCAGGTGAAATTGCTAAATACATGGAAGCTGTGAAATCACTGAACTACACCGAAAAGCCTCTTTATCAGAAGTTCCGCGATATTCTTTTGCAAGGACTGAAAGCTATAGGAAGTAAGGATGATAGCAAGCTGGACCTTGGTGTTATCGAGAACGGAAGTTTGAAAGCAAAAGCAGTAACAAAGAAGAGAAAGACAGACAAGGAGGAAAGCAGAGAATCTAGTGAGGAGATGGAATGCTCCAATTCCCAGCTGGAGGAGTTCCCACAGACACGTTCAAGAACCCGAAAGAGAATCCAGAAGTAAATCACATGGCTCAGAACAACTTTTCTCCATTTTTATTTGACTTTTTCTCCATTTGTGTTTTGTTTTGTTTTCATGTGAGTGTTGTGGGGTGGGTACAATAATTAAAACCTTTGCCTTTGAAACAAGCCTTTTTATTAAATGAATACTTTGTACAATTAAAAAAAAAAGACTATATATCTTTTGAAGTTACACAGACATCAATTCAGAAAAGAGAGCTGTTAAATAGATACATAACCTTGGAGAATTGCTTAACTTCTGCAAGATTTAGATTTTTTGTGAGAAAATAGGGATAATAACTATGTGTATGTTACTACTTCCAAGAAAATGATACAGTTAATACAGTGTTTGGATTGTAGTGATCACAAATTAAATGATGTTATAATTCTGTCTGACATAATTGCAGATTTAATAAATCAAGTGGCAATTTAGTGTCTTTCACAGAGGAGAAAACTGAGACTTTGAGGACTTAATGAGATGTATTATAAAGAGTGTTTAGAGAAAAAGGATTCTAACTGTGAGAAATATGTCATTTCTCATCCACAATATATTTATTATTTTTAAAGGAAATACAGAAAGTGTTTCCACTATATTTCCTTTAGTCATTCTAGCCTATAACCTTGTAGAAAACAAATGCACCAGAGAACAATATTTGGCTTCAGATTTTATCTTTATACTTATAGAACGTGGGAAAGCACTGTGTTTCATTCAGTTTAGTTCCGTAACATTCCAGTCTCCAGAGTAGTTATAGTAGCGGCACGTGATATGGCTAGGTTTATAACTCTTGGCATTCTCAGTTAATTTCTCCCACATTCTTATTAATTTCAATTATTATTTCTAGAGTTTAAAACATTACTATTGGGTAATGAAAAACATTGCTAGTTTTCTGGAGAGCAGTGATATACTTGCAATGACACTCAGGAATACATCGTTTGCTACTCATTCCTTTTGCTCTTGTCTCAATTTTTCTTCTGTTTTTCCTTTTCCCTCTTTCTTTATGTCATTCTTCAACCTGTTTAGTTTCTAGCTTATCATTTCACTTTCCTGAAACTGAAAGATTTTTATAGCTTAGTTTCTTACCCAAGAATAACTTATTTATTTCTTGTTACTTTGCAATTCTCCAATTAATATATTTACAATTCATCTTAGAAACCACCCATGTCCAATAACCTGCTTATCCTGCTTGAGGCCACATTTTCATGGATAGATGCTTATACATTATTTATAATATATTAGGTATTTTTTTTCACATGGAGAGAAAACTTTCTCTCAGGCTTTCACAGAGAGCAAATTGTCAAACAATGGCTGTGACTCATCCACAGGGCTAACACTGACAAGGGATCCACAAAGTGTGGTACAGTGTTACAGGACAAACCCTTAGGATACCTGACTGACATTATCTGATATAAAAGTCACATTTTTTGTTATGTAAGTCTTGCTTTAACTCATTCTTAACCATCCAGCAGAAAAGTATGAAAATGGAGGTATATAAAGTAAAGTCATATTAATATAAAAAGCAATATAATGGCTCAAGTCAAAAATTTCTGTGGATAACCTGCTTCTCTTGTGGAGTGCTGATCTGTGTTGGATTATTTTATCTAAAATATCTATATCTATATCTATATCTATGTATGTATGTATACAATTATCTATCTGTGTTTTAAAAATGTGTAACGTATGTATCATTTTATGTTACCCAATTTATGTCACTTTTTCTCTTTGTTTTGGCTTCTATTTATCATTCTTCATGTTAAAACACAAATAAATAAATAAATAAAATTTAAAAAATGAAAACAAAAAGAAAGAGTATCTTTTAGTTGTGGTTTCAGTTGTCTTTGCTAAGAAAATCTAGTCACAAAGATGAAAATATTTACATCGCTTAGGAAAGCAGGCAGGGTGACTCCTTTCTCAGTGTCTGCACAATGCTACTGTATTCCATGTGGTGTGCGGAAAGATAAGCAAAGTTATGATAAAGACAAATTTCATTTTAGTATTTTTAGGTGAAATATTTTACTCTGTTTAAATTTTTTTTTTGGCAGTGCCGGGGATTGAACTCAGGACCTTGTGCTTGCTAGACAAGTGCTTATTGCTCTGAGATATCCCTCCAGCCCCCTCTGTTTAAGTTTTAAACTTTGTTTTTGTTATTTTTCTTAGCATAAGAACTATTGAAAACAAGGTTAGTCAAAATCTGAAAAATGTTTTAAGAATCATAAATAGTATATAGTTATTAAAAATATTTCTCTAAATATCAAAATAATCTTTACATTATTTAATTTTTCAGCATATATACATGATGAGTAGATACAGAATTTCCCTTCAGATTCTTTATGTAATTAGGCCCTGACCCACTGAATAGTTAGGTCAGACTCCTGTGTCCTCTCATAGAAATTAAAAGAAAAAAGTTCTGATATCAATATCATTTTAGTTATTTTTAGGAAAGATACACAAAACAGAAACAGACATAATACTTTAAAATATTGTATATTGTTTGGAAGACAAAAATGCTAATGCATTATTGAATAACATGGGGTAAAATTTTAGAAATTGTGAATCTGGAAGTTTATACCTCCAATGCCATATGAATTAAAGGTTTTGAATGTACAACATATAACTGGAACAAAAAGATGTTCATGTAAAAAGGAAAAGCAATCAGCAAGTCCTTAAATATATAAGAAGACTATAAAAACAAAGAATATTTGTGTGTCTGAATTATGATCTGCATAAGAAAGAGCACTGTGTACTACAAAGTTGCCTTATAATTTAGGCCCTGCGAGACCAAATATAACAAACAAAATTTAATTTAATTTAATTTATTTAATTCATTCTTCTCATGTATGTGGGACAGAGTCTCACTTGGCATCTTGGACTCATAGTGATCCTCCTTTTATCAGTCTTCCTAGCACTGGAATTTCAGGCTTTCGCCATGGTCCCTGCACTTGCCTAAGCAGGTGCTTAACTACTAAGCTATCTCTCTGGTCCAAAAAACAAAATTTTATTTCAAATGGTATGGGAAGACTTTGAAAGTGATCTTGTTTCCATTTGGCATTGGACAAATCCATTTTCTCAAAACCAAACTGAATTTACTGAAGCACAAAGAGGCTGTAATTTGAACTCGTCAAATTTGGTTGTGTTTACAGTTGGCAATAAATGAAAAGAAATAATATGGAAAGGTAAAAACAAAAGAGAGAACTGGCTAGGTAAGAGCAATACTGTGAGACAAAGAACAAAATTTATAGCTAGGTGAGGTGCATGTGTTTTCTAGCAGCAGGCTGGTAAAAGCATTAGATGGAAGGCATTGTGGGTAGCAAATGGATTGGGATCTGGCCAGCCAAGTCAATTTAGGATGACTCAATTGAGATTAAGAAACGAAAGAGAGGGGAGATAGATGGCAAACAAAACTAATTCTTATTTCTTGTTCAGGCCTTATGGAATAATGAATACATAGATTATTCAGGTAGAATCATGAGGTAGATTATGGTGTACCACCCAGAGGCTGAGGACAGAGACTATAAAAAGTGCATTGGCAGGATTTGGGATATATGAAAAATACCAAATTAAAGCTGCACAAGAAAGAAGCTGTAGCTAATTAAAACAGCCTGTAAATTAAAGGTGATGATCCTCATTTTAATTTTTTTTTTATTTTTTTATGGAAATGAGGACTGAACTCAGACCCTTGCACTTGCCAGGGAAACCCTTATTTCCCTGAGCCATCTCCCCAGCCCCCCAATCCTCATTTTTATTGGAGTTTTAAAAATAGCAATGCAGGAAACATACTTTAAGAGATTAGTAGCTTCATTGTTCTCACTACTAACCTAGCATCTTGGATAATAATGGATATTAAGGTTTGTGAATTTGGGGACTAGGGAGATGGTTCAGTGGAATAAGCACTTCCCTGGCAAGTGCAAGGGCCTGAGTTCAATCCCTGGTCCTGCCAAAAGCAAAACAAACAAAAAAGGTTTGTGAATTTGTTGACACAACAATAGTGACAAAAATTCTGAAGCCTAATTCAGCGCTTCACATGTCCCCCAAATTATGCAATGCTCATGAGAAAGGATTCCTCCAGAACATTCAGATTTCACAGTTCAAGGCCATACATGTTTCACAGACATCTTAATGTGATTATGTCCAGTGTGCTTTTAGATTTGACCTTTTCCAATGTCAAGTTCTCAAAATCTACTAAGCTTAACAGACCAGAAATTATTTTCATTAAATTGGTACCACTATACCTTTGTCTGTATTTCTTGATCCGTGTTTTATTGTCATGCTTATATGCCTCAAACTATGAAGCACTCCTATTAGATCCACTGATTTGGGGGCACATGTAGATTATTTTTTAGTTTGTTAAATTTATTCAGCATTTATTACCATAAATGAAAAGTACTCATTTGGAAAAAATGGATGGAAATTAGAAAAAATAAAAGAAACCCACATTACATTGTAATTTTGATCATCACGAATGTACCTTGTATTTAAATATTAATAAAATAATGTAAGTACTGCTACAAAAATATGTGTAATAGCTTGAAATTTTAATACTTTACATAATGGATATATAAGAAGATGTCACTTCAGAATACAGATAAATAGATTTGAGACAATTGCAAAAAATTGCACAAGTCAAATCATCACGTTCTTTTCTTCTTTTTCTCTGAGACAGGCTCTCTCTGTATTTTAAGCTGTCTTTAAAAGTTTTATGCAGCCAGGCTGACCTTAAACTCATAGGAATCCCCTTGTTGCAGACTCTGGAGTGGTGGGACTTGTGCTGTGTTTCACAACACCTGGCCACGTGCCTTTTTATCCTGCATTTTCCCAGTAATAAAAAGTTCTATGTCTGATAGTATTTTCCTATGAATTTTAATCTGCCATGATTTTCCTAGTCATTCTTCTGTTATTTAATCTCATAACCTATAAAAGTCAGGATTCTGTTTCATTTTTATTGTATACCTTAAAATTGTGAATAACCATCTTATATCTTTCTATCCACTGAATTGTGCCTACTTCTGCAACATTTCTTATTGTTATACATAATGGAAGAAGCAACTTATGTTATCTATATTTTAAGTATGCTGAAGTGTTCTTTACTTATATCAACATGTTTTGAATTTCATCTATCTCCTGTTCTTTTTCAAGTGCAATGAAATGTTTTAAGTATTTCAAAAGCTGCAGATTACACTGACACAAATCATGGAGGAAGTGATGGATAGGAAGTGTAATACCAGAGACAGGCAAAAATATATTAAATAAGTAAATCTCTTTAAAGGAAGTCATTGTAGTCTTTGGAGTAAAAGTCACTGTATCCATCCCTGTAAATAGTCTGCAATACATAGTAATGTGGAAAGTGAAATAAAGATATTTCTTAACTTAAATGTGAGTGATGGAATTGAGAGGTAAAAGCTTTCAAATGTCTGCATAGAGAATTAATTTATTCTTCTGACCCAGCTATTTGTATTCAAAGTAACTAGTGTGAGTCATGGTAAGGGTGTAACATATTAAACACCTGCAGATGTTATCTTTTGGGGATTTATTCTTCTGACCCAGCTATTTGTATTCAAAGTAACTAGTGTGAGTCATGGTAAGGGTGTAACATATTAAACACCTGCAGGTGTTATCTTTTGGGGGTAGTATTTTTTGTTTCATCAATACTATTTTACCCTAGGAAATTATCACTGGGTACTGCAGGTGGAGAATAAAGTTCTCATTCTTAATATTTTTCAGCAAAGAGATGAGTACCTTGTGCAATCACAACTTGATTATATATATATATATATATATATACATATATATATATATATATATATGTGTGTGTGTGTGTGTGTGTGTGTGTGTGTGTGTGTGTGTGTGTGCATGTATATTTATTTGTTTATTGGTGGAACTGAGGAATGAACTCAGTCCCTTGAGCTTGCCGGGAAAGAGCTTACTCTACTGAACCATCTCCCAGGCTTGATTTTATACAAACTTGATTTTATACAAAAATCAAAACACTGAAACACAGTTCTATCTGACTTTCTATATCCTTGCGGTATGGAAAATGTAAAAGTTCTAAAATGACTGTTTAATTTTTACTGTAGTCTTTTGTTAAAATATTTTTATGAAACATTAAATTTGAAAAGATTCAATTTGCAGTTGCTTAACTCAGTTACACGTTTATAATTCAGTATTTACAATTGTACCCAGGTTTTAGAAAAATGTTTTACTACAATGCATTGTAAAATGTGACCTCTGCTCAAGGCAGTCATCCTTCAGAGACATTTTTCATGAAATATGCATCCAGTATTTTATGGTCATTATGTAAGGAGACTGTTTTATCTTCTATTGCAGCTTCATTTTGCCCTGGGGAACCCAGCTGCCAGAAAATGTGTTATCATTACATGCATGTCAAGAAAGATAGTACACACTTCACTAAAATGCACTCATTCAACACATTCATTTGGCAGCCTCCAGCTGCTACATATTTAACACAACCTTGAAATTATCTGCTGTAGTGGGAATTGAGAGTAAGATTTACTTCAGTGGAAATATAAAACTAATTGGGTAATAAAATTTGCAGTTTATTTTTTTAAATTCCTATAAAAAAACAAATCACTGTAGATAGGTTTTTCTTGAAAAAATTATCTGACTGGGCTTACTCAGAATATTGTAGAACAATCACAGTGATTTAGAAGCTTAGGGATTGGGTTAGGAAAAAATAAAACATTGATTCTTTTAATATCTTGGTCATGGCTTTACGGAACATTTTACACAAGTTTAGGTTATTTTACTTATTAATTTTGGTCAGTTTGAATACATAATTTTTATGAATCAGCTCTGCAAAGCTTTACTTTTTGTCAAAATATACTCACTGAATTCTACAAATCATACCTTAACCAAGAATGATGTAAGTCTCGTATAGTAACTGTAAAATGTGTCTACTCAGTTCAAAGCCCTTCTTTGTGTTCTTGCATCACAATTGCATTATAGAGAGCTAAAATTTTGCCGTGCTTGTTGTTTGTTGTAAGATGGATTTTTATTGCCAGTGTGTTTTTTATTCAAGACTTTTACAAACCCACATACAATATCAGCATGAACAGTAATTGTATTTGAAATGTTCTAAGAAATACATATTTTTATTATTATATGAATTAGAAGTCCAGAATGGAACATTACAAATGGTTTTATTTCGTTAAACGTATAAGAAACGTCATTATTAAGATTTTTACCTCAATAGTACTAGATGGTAGACACTGAATAACAAAATGGCACAGAAACAGACAGAACTATTCATTTTCTATGAAGGTGAAACTCTGAAAAATTCAACAATGTACCATCTGAATTACTTTGCACACAAATGTGTATATTGCTTTAGATTACAAATGATCTTAACCTTTCTGGTTCTGGAAACATGTGGGCCCTCTTGTGAAGTCAACCACTGTGTTCATAACAAATCATAGTAACAACTAATTCATATGAACAAAGGAGGCCAATTACATGCACAGGAAAAGTCTATCTATGTATCTATCTATCTATCATCTATCTATCTATCTATCTACCTATCTATCTATCTATCTATCTATCTATCCATACATCTCCTGTGCATGTTATGTATGTATGTATGTATGTATATATATATATATATATATATATATATATATATATATATATATATATATAATTTATTTAAATATATTTGTGCACTGCATTATCTATCTTTATTCATTATGGCTGTATAAATGACAGTTGGGCTTATGAGATAAATAGAATGTGCAGCATTTCTGGGTCAAGGCAGAAACATATACCACATTTGCTCTTGGGCCATTTAATGTCTGTCAAGTTATGAAAATCAAGGGTTGGCCACATAGCTCAGTGAATTAAAGTGCCTGCAGGCAGGCTCAGGGATTGGGGGTTTAATTCCCAGGCCTGCCTTTCTGGCCCTGCCCCCCGGGGTGCTCTGAGACAGAGATTGAGACTGGGCATGTTGGCATGTGCCTATACTCCCAGCACTTGGGAGGCTGTACATTGTGATACATAGAATCACTATGAGTTTGATCTGGTAGTGAGACCCTGAATGCCTTGTAAACCCTTCCCTAAATACAGAAAAAAAAGAAAATCAGGGGAGGGATAATCCTGAAACAAATGTTGGAAGCAGATATTGAGGAGAATTAAGCCAGAATATTGTCAGAATTTAAAAGTAAAATAATCTATACATCTCATTTCCAGTAGGAAAGTATTCTTTAAAAGATTAATTATACATTATCCACTTACATGATGCTATTTTATGAAATTTTATTATTGACATCAGAATCTCTCAGCCCATAATTATCCAACTAAATATGAAAGGAGTACAACCTCCACTAGTAAAAATCAAGGTACTTTGGCCAAATGCCCATTTAAAAATGTGGAAATTTGAGAAATTTAATGATAAGAATCAGTCATGTTTAGTAGCCCAAATGTTTCTCCTCAGTAAGAAAATGCTTTTAACAAAAGTATGTTCTTATTGTTCATGACACACTTCCTTTTTCAGGACATACTGCAACACTCTATTCCTTGCTATACATTTTGATTTTTTGCTTTAACACTGGAAAATAATACTCTTGGGGTGAGAATCATATAGGTTCTCAGATATGAATTCTGAGATATTTATTCTTGTAAAGACTGAGGAACTTTTATTATAGGTTCTCAGAAAGTTTCTTTCATAGATTACATCAATGCATTCAGTCATGACCATTTCCACTTTTACTCACCTGTATCTAATATTTCTTAAAACAGCTAAAATGGTCAACAACTGATATTGTGGACTGCTGGACTGTGTTTGATTGTTTCACTGAGTTTAGGCACCTATAACAATTGAATGACAGTAGAATACCCATCTTTGACAGAACTAAACAACAAAAAGGGGATACAAAGGAAGAACCATTCTGTGTTTGTATAAACAGTACGGTTAGGACAAATTTGCAGTACTTTTGGTAATTCTATGAGAAGATTTGCACTACTAGTGTTTGGACAGGATATTATGTCGCCTTCTTGTACTATGGACAACCACTAAAAAGATAACAAGGCAGAAAGTATTAATTATTGAAACTGTACTATACTTCAGCTTTAAAAAATAAGATAAGTATACAGATACATTCTCTTAATTCATGGATTAGAGATATTGGCTCTAATGGTGTTTGTAAGTAGAATATCAAGAATGTACCTTGTATGACAAAAAACACTACAAAAACAATATGCAATGTATTAATTATTGAATCCATCCTGCTAATTTGATTTGAAACTGTCTCATTGCTATTTGTTCTTCAATAAAAAAATAATAATACTCTACCAATTAAAAAAAAAACTAAAATGATACCTTTACAGAATAAATTGGGTCACACTGGTACCATGGTTACACATACTGGGAATGAATTCACTCCAGTCCATTCACCAGTCAGCTGCTGCCTCCTCACTGATGTCCACTCTAGCCACCGTATTCTTCATATTTTTTCTTTGTCCTTTTTGTTTCCTCAACCTGGAATTTTGTCCCATGTATATGTGTCCAGTACCATCCCTGTACATTCAGGTCTGTGCTAAAATGTGCCACCTATTCATTGCATGTCTTCCCTAAAATACTGACCAAGATTTTCCACCTACATTGAAGTTGCATGTGGCCATTTTATTGAGATACCTTTTAGTAGAATTTGGGTGTGAGAAACACTTACAATTAAAAGTGTAAATTTTATAAGGGTCAGAATGATTCACTTTTGGAATGGCCAAATAATTCAGTGGATTAAAGCATCTGCAATTAGGCACAGGGGCCAGGGTTCAATCTGTGGTCCTGCTGTGCCAGCCTTGGACCTAGGACACGCTGACAGACATTGAGACTGGAGTGGTGGTGTGTGCCTGTAATTCCAGCACTTTGGAGGCTGTATATAGGAGAATCGCTATGAGTCTGATTAGGCAGTGAGATCCTAAGCATCCTGTAGCCCTTTCCCTAAACATATAGAAAAAGAAAAAAAAATGACTCACTTTGAAGCAGGTATTATGGAGAGTATGATTTGAAATAGTATGTGCTTGATAAGGACAGTACTAAGCTTGCTATGTGATGTGGTAAGACTTCCTGTTTGACCTTTGAGGATATTTGAGTATATTGGATCACACTGGTAGAAAATCCTTATATAGATGTTAAAAATGAAAGAAAAAAAAAAGAAACAGGTTAGTAATAGGAGTGGACTACTGGACTACATTGGAACATTTTGCTGAATTCATGCACCTGCAATATTTGGAATGCAATGGAATCCCCATCTCTGACAAAACTAAAGAAAAAAATGTGATAAAAATGAAGGACCATTTTGTATCTGCATATACTATGTAGGATACATATATAGCTACTTTCAATTAATTCAATAAGAAGAAAAATTTGTACTAATAGTGTTTGGACAGGATATCATGTCTGCATACTATGCTACGAATGACTACTACAAAGACAACAATATGTAATGTATTAGTTGTTGTAACTTTCCTACCAAGATGTTTTGAAGCTGTCACATTGCAGTTTTTTTTCAATAAAATTAATAAAGAAGAAAGAAAAAGAAATATTTTCAGTATGCAGATGTCTTAACATTATCACAATGACACTTATTCACTGGATTGAGTAGCTATTTAAAATAAATAAAAATATCACACATAATACCAGAATATTGATGATAGCAGTAAATTAGTACAAAATTTAAGGAATTTTCAAGAAGTACACATCAAACACACTGGAAATACAATAAGCAAATTGCTTTATCCTCTATCAAAAAAGATATTCTGAGACTTAAAATGAAGAAACTGGAGCAAAAATCAAAAGCTTAATAAAATAAACTTCCATGTGATTGAGGAACATGAGTCTGATAAACATATTTAACTGATTTTTATAGACAGAAAGATAAATTAAATAAAACTATCTGAAATAGTATATTTATGAAATTTCAGAAAATAACAATTTCCAAATACTTTCTAAAGGGAAGAGAAAAGCAAGAGAAGTAACAAAATAAGTAACGACGTATTTAATGATGACTACCAAACACTGATTTGCAGTTAGATCTTTCCAGCATTACACTTGAATACTCTGTGTTGCTCTTCATTATCTTGGCAGGACTCAGTGCTCCACATTCACAATTTAATTTGTCTCTGATCTTCAGAGAATTCACTCCAGGGTTGCTAGGGCAAGGCAGGAAAGTCACGATGGAAGTGTGCAGCAGGGCAAAGCTGCTTAGGAGAGGAGGGCCAGAAAGCAGAGCAGGAGCATAGCACAAGGAGGCAGAAGCCAGGTACAGACCCCAAGGCACACACCCTTGACCCACCGGGACACACTCAGAAGTCCTTACTAATCCTCTTGGTGGGTTTCAGGCAAATGGCATGGACAAACTGAAGTCACTTTCCCAAATATCATGACAGAACAGAAGACTATTGAGTTGTGACAAACACCCTAACTTAAGCTTTTCAAGCTTGTTTTGTGAATGCAACAATTAAGAATGAAACTAGGCAATCAACAGCCCTATCAACAGAAATGAGTGATTTTGAGAAAATATAGGATGACTGCTCATTGAGGTAGAACCTACTCGTCGTAGGAAAGAAGGATGGCTTATCAGAAAAATAGTGTCTAGGAGAACAGAATCATGAAATATCAATTTAACAAGAACACTCGCATATTATTAATTTATCTGGTTGTTTAAAAATGCATGATCATTACTGTGGCATCACTGTTTTGTGAGCTATCTCTCTGATTCGCATTACAAAGATCAGATTTCTGGAGATTACCTTGCCGGACTTCCTTGTGCAATGGGTTCTAGTTATGTTGTCATTACAAAATAAAGTCAGGAATTAAAGAAGTAAGAAAGGGAAAAGTCATCCATCATCGATCCCTGAATCACTGCTACTACTGGCTGTTAGTCTTCAACTCTTATTTTTTGGCATGTTCTAATTCTTACTGGTTAGATATGTCTTTGTGCTTTTGTGTATAGAAGTTCATCCTCCTCAAGATTCGTTCTAGTTCTTGTGTTCATCAAAATATCCCTAATTTCTTGGTACTGATAAATCACTTCTGAAGGAATACATGTATGAGTGTATTTATAACCTATCTCTGTCTCTATCTCTCTCCCTTCCCCTCTTACTTTCATTTATTTATCTACTGTCCACTGTCTAACATGTCCATTGTTTCAACACTGTGAAGCTAGTGTTCCTTCCTTTGTTCAATTACATAACGTATTAACTTGCATAAAAAGTGCAGTATAGTGCATGCAACTGAAACAGTGACTAAAACATTTTGCTAAATATTGATATAGTTACTATGGTGGAATTATTTGAGCAAATATTTAAGAGTCAAAAATATTGGCACATAAATTTCATTTCTGAATTTTAAAGATGTTTTCTTCTATATGTATCTATATTTTATTTAAAACATTTGTTGGCATTAGCTTAATAACTCGATGATTACTTTCCTTTCATTGAAATATATTGACAAAAAAGAAATATATTAACAAAAATTTGCTCTATAAATAAAATCACATTTTCTTTTACCCAATCTGTGACTGCAATAAATGAATAGTTTGATGCAACTAAAATAATATGTTAATTTATAATGGCATAATGCACTTGAAAAGGTAACTCTACTACATTGTGATACCTGTTGTCAAAATATATTTTCTACTCACTAGATATGAGAAATAGATGATATTAGATATTACTGTATGGAAACCAGTTTCAGAACTATCCCTTCTAAACTTCATTGATTCTTTATAAGTATTTCAATAGTACAGTTATTTTCTAGTTTTTTTTCAGGTATCAAATGGCAAGATATCCAAGTAAACAAGACCCTCTATTGAGAACATTATAGTTTACAAAACATCATAGTATTGCTTATATTGAGTCTGTGATTAATTCTAGATCTAGTATAAAAACTTATTCTTTGTATTACTGCACTAAAATCTGTATTTATAAAATTATGTGCTCAATTATTTTTTTCTCATTTCTAGGACAAAACACTTAACCCTCAGAATTAAGGAAGCAAAGGTTTATTTAGCTCAGTTTGTGGAGATTTCAATCCGTGCCTCCATGGAAGACTGGTACATGATAGAGAGTAATGTTTCATGGTGGCAGAAAACAGTAAAACTGGAAGAGCAGAAAGGTAGGAGGAGCAGAGGCAGCAGCAACGGCAGCAGAGGCAAGACTCTCTCTCTCTCTCTCTCTCTCTCTCTCTATCTCTCTCTCTCTCTCTCTCTCTTATATTGCATTTAGGCTTTCTGAAGGAATAGCATTCAGACTGACAATCCTAAGAGCACTCACCCATAATCCCAGCACGGATCATGAGTTAATCACCAACTCTCGAAGCCACCCCATGACTGAATGAGGCTTTGAGGGGACAACTAGACACAAACCTGAATCCCTGCATTAAGGTGGTTATTTTACTTTAATGTTTAAATTGTTTATGTTCTACTTTAAATAATGGAAATATAACCACCATTATTAGTGCATTTATTAAGCAAATTGTCATTTTATTTTAATTTTCTGAGTTTTAATTTCTTAAAATCTATTTAAAGAATGACATTTGTTTTATCAATATTTGTAGCTTATATTAATTTTATTTCTTGGTACTCTGCAAAGCTGCATCATATTTGTCAAGTGCCTATGTACATTGCACTTCATTTTAAGCAATTTTAATCCTTATGTATAACAACCATATTTGATAGATATGTTCTCTCTCTTTCTCTATCTCTCTGTCCCTGTCTCTGTCTCTGTCTCTCTCTGTGTCTGTCTCTGTTTCTGTCTCTGTCTCTCTGTCTCTCTCTCTCTCTACCTCTTTTCTCTTTTCTGGTGCAGGAAATTGAACTCCGTACCTTGATGAGCTATATTCCCTACTCCTATGTATATTTACAACTATGTTCTAAAAATATAATTTAGAAGTATTTGTTTTACTTCTCTTTAAGGAAAATATGAAATGATTTATATCAGCATATATTGTTTCTTAAATTATTCAATTACTTGAATTAAGGTACAACACTGAATTACCCTTTTATGCCTATAATCCCAGCATTCAAGAAGCTAAATCAAGTAAACTGATGAGTTCAAATTCATCCTGTGCCACCCAGTGAGTTCTAGCCCAGCCTGGATGCATTATACCACAGAAAAGGAAAGTGATATTGATACTATCAACACTACAGTAATCTTAGTAACATTGATGGTGAGGCCAGGCTGTCTGGTATATGTCTGTAATCCCAGAACGCAGGGCCAAGGCAGTTGAACCCTGTGAGCTCAGAACCAGTGGCCTAGGTAGTGAGTGCCAGGGCCGCCTGAACTACATGGGGAGAACCTGTCTCAAAGAAGCAAACAACAGCACAAAAAAGATTGAAAGTATCTCAACACAAATCAAGACAGAAATGGTTGCATTTTACAACCGAAATCTAAAAGAGTTGTAAAATCTACACAAGGGGATGGAGAGATGGCTCAGTAGAATAAGAGCTTTCCTGGAAAGCCCTGAGTTCAATCCCCAGTTCTGCAAAAATAAATAAATAAATAAATAAATAAATAAATAAATAAATAAATAATAAAAATTAAAAAAACCTACACAGAAATATATTAAAGTCATCTTTGCCAAAATAAAGACTTTATATTTTGGCTTCCAATAAATGATTTCAGTGCCTCCAGTGACAAGAGAACATTGTACCTTCTAGCACAGCCCATTTTAACTGCATGGCTTTCCATAGAGTAGGACCACATACTTAGCAGGATACAAGCAGATTTATTGTGTATGTTTTATTCCCTGAATAGTTTAAACTAAAGAGTGTTACATTTTGAAAAATCACATCACAGAGTTTCTTCAGATTCTGTTGAAAATCAATCAATGGTATGCTAGAGCTCTCTAGATTTCATTAAAGGGCCAGCCGTATAGCTCAGCAGATTAAAGTGCCTGCTTAGACAAGCACAGGGACCCAGGTGTGATCTTCTGTGTGCTGTCCCACTCTGCCTCTCGGGCGCACTGAGATGGCGCTTGAGACGGCATGGTGGTGTGTGCCTGTAATCCCAGCTCTTGGGAGGTTGAAAACAGGAGAACCACCATGAGTCTGATCTATGTACTGGTATCCTAGAGGCCCTACACTAGATACATTAAAAAAATTGCACTGATATCATGAAACAATTTCTTGAGAAATTCATTTTAATGAATAAAACAGAATATATATAAAATGTCAGTTTGTTTAAGGATATTTAGTTTTCTTACAACTTAGGCAAGAGAATAATATATTTCAAATTGATTCTCCATTTGTCTGTGTGATATCTGAAATATAGATAACATTTTTTGTTGAAAGTAGGACTGCAGTAGTTCTTCACTTTATGAATGAATTAACAGATTCCTCCAGGAAAGTTGGCCATTTCTGTCTAAAACTAAACAAAACCATTGAAAAAAGGAGTGGTCTAAAGTGTCTATATCTTTGATGAAATGTATAATGTATACATTTTTCCTTTTAATTAATTTAGAATTACCAATATTATTTTATTTTATTTTACTATGTTTTATGTATTTGGTTCAGGGTCTGAAGGATCTACAGGGTCTCACAATGTAGATCGGATTCATAGTGATTCTCCTGCTTTCAGTCTCCCAAGTGCTGGGATTACAGGTGCACACCACCACACCCAGTCTCAATCTCAATCTCAGTGTGCCCCGGGGGAGGGGTGGCATGGCACGTGGGGGATCAAATCCTGTCTGCTGTTCTCTGCCTAAGCAGATACTTTAGTCAACTGAGCTATAGTATTATCAATATTGATTCAATAACACTTCTTTTTTTTCTAATACATACCATCTTTTTGATTTGGGGAAAAATTTCCTGAGATCTTCTTTTAATTAACTTCTATTAATCAAAATGTATGTTTTATGGAGGAAATCATGAGTCATTGTCCCCTTCATCAAACTGTGGACCTATTACATTTATTACATTTGAAACAAACCTAATTTTTTTTTTTTTAATCTTAGAACCAAATATCAAATCAAAGAGTGTAAACATATATCACATTTAAATTAGTGCTTACGAATACTGGAACTCTCAAGGTGTTTCTTTTTTATGTATTTAGTGCAGGGTCCACAGGGTCTCAATGCACAGATCAGGCTCATAGTGGTCCTCCAGTTGTCAGGCTCCCCAGTACTGGGATTGCAGGCCTGTGCCACCACAGCTGGTCTCAGTCCTGGCTCGGCTTGTCCAGGAGGCAGGTCCCTCAGGGCACGCCTGTGACTGAACCCTGATCCCTGTACCTCCCTAAACAGGCACTTTAGTCTGCTGAGCTATCTGGCCAGCCCAAGATAAGTGTTTTCATTAGCTATCTCCTAAATATTCATTATTTTTCCTGAGTTAAACAACAGTGAGGGTAAAAAAGGTATTACAAAAATATTTGGCAATATTACAAGATGAGCTATCAGGTCTTAATAGTATTCAATATTGTTCTTACATCAAAAAATAAATGGACCTCTCAATTTAGTTTCATTTTGTAAATTTATAGGAGTGAGTCATAGTACTTAATGCACAGGGAAAGACAGGTAACAATAATACCAGAGTGCATGAGAGAATTGAAGACATCTACGTATCGAGTTTATAAGGGTCATAGCTACCTTTAAATACCAAATCACAGAGAAAATATTTGTGTTTAAAAAAGTCACATTAAGGGGATTCCATAAATCATTGCAAACATTTTATCCAGATCAATAAACTGTTTACTATAAAGAATGTTAAGGCGAATAAGGAGGTCCTCACTTACTGAAGAACTTGCCTGATACAATCAGTACTTGGTTATTCTATTTTAAATCCTTTATCCTTGGCTGATTAATGTCCAGCCCCTCAGCTCCTTTGAAACATGATCGGAGATACTCTCCTTTTTTCACTCCTTGGAAGTTTGCCTAATTAGTTCCTTCTTTTCTGACCTTTATTCCTTCAGTTTTGGCTTACTCATGGTTCAGATTACAGGCTTGTGAGTCTTTTCTTCATTAATTTCTTCCTTGAAACTCCTCTATCAGTCAGTAATGATATAATCCTATCTCAATAAATAATTAAAGCATATTGAATATAACATATACAGTAAATTTTCATTGTGATTGTTATATCCATTAAAGCGATTGCAAACAAAGAGTCAGTCAGCTAACACAAAACTCCATACATGTATCTACTCTAGATTTCTAGAAAAAATTTAGTGGTTTTGAAAAACTTACTAAAAAACATCCAATATCTTTTTTGTTTCTCCTTTTTTTTTT
>PVKA01033669.1:9246-24262 GCA_004027165.1 Ctenomys sociabilis
TTTTATGGCCATGAACTGCTGTACTCTGCTATGTGCTATTCCAGTTTGGAGCTAGTGGCGATAAAGCTCAGTGGTAGAGCATTTGACTGCAGTTTGGAGCTAGCTGAGGATGGAACCATGAGCTAAATAAACCATTTCTTCCTTAATTTGGCGTACCAGTTACTTAGTCCTGGTAATGAGAGAAAAGTAACTAAGACACTGTTATACTGCATCATTTAACCTTAAGTTTAGGGAAAACTTAAATATACGTGTTTCCTTCAAGTCTCACATGCTCATGGCTGAGGCTTCAGGGAGCTGTTCGGATGGGGAGATGGTGACTCTCGGCAGAGGACACATGATTTTTAGAGCTAAATGTGATGTTGGGAGGTAAAGTCTGGTTGTGGGGGGAGTGGTTAAGGAAAGAAATGACCTGGAGAATTATATCTGCTTTTGTTTACTCCCTTGTGTCTCTCTCCCTCTGTCTCTCTGTTCCTATCTCAGTGTTCTCTCTCTTAATAGCTCTTGCTTTGTGCTTTCTCATTGCAATGCCATGATGATCCAAGCGGAAATTCTCTTCTGCTACTACTTGACATGCAGCCAGACAGTTACAGACTCAAAACTCTACAAACTGTGAGCCAATGTTTCTATTCTCCATGAAGTTGCTTCAGATATTGAGCACCAACAAGGGGAGAGAAGTGACTACTATAAGTTTGATACCAGAGAAGTGGGTCTGCTCTTGTGATGCTTCCTATGTGGTCCAGATGGAGATGCTAGCTACTAAAGTAGTGCTAAGGTGCTGTACGATGCCTGTAAAAGAAAAATCTTGTCAAAGCTCAGAAAACACGAATGTTGACAGAAATGCAATTGCTGAAGACCAGGCCTAGGGAACTTCAGCTGGGAAAAGAAAACCTCCATTAGCTGATAGGCTTAAGGTTCAGTGCATTTAGCTCCAGTGGAAAATTGGTCTACATTTTGCTTAGGTCCTTAAAGAATGAAATTAAGACTCTTTAATCTGATGAAGGTATTTTGAGGGCAGCCAAACACTGAGGCTGTGGCTTCTGTTCTTTTCAGGCTTTAGTTAGCTCTTCATTCAATCCCATCTGAATGACTTAAAAATTTGCCTTTTTATATTTTTTCCAGAAGAAACACTCATGTAAATTTGAGGCTTGCAAAGATCAGCCAGTAGAACTTGGTTTCTGGAAATATTACCATGAAAAAGAAGTTAAGTAGTTTTGAAAATGAAAATTGGGAAAATCATTAAAGAGGATGTGAAGATCTATCAGAGCCCCAGTGCTCACAGGCTCAGCACTGGAAAAGTGAAAGTCTTTTTTTTTTTTGAGAACAGAGCACCAGGCCACTCTACTGGAGAAGGGTCGTTCAGGGAACTAGACTTTCAGAATCTGCCTGCCTCACTCAGCCAATCTGTTACTCAGCCACCAGTGTTTCACCAGTGGGTGAAAGTGTGAGTATGGTGGAACCTTCATATGGTTGGAAAGGCAAGAGCATGGAAAATCTGAGGAAAGTTATAGCAGAAAGAGAAGCCTGCCCAAGTGCTACAAGCACAGGCAGTTCTATGGGGCTGGGACCTCCCCAGCCTGTTAGAGTACACATCTCACCATAATATTCCTGGATGTTGAATGTGGAAGTACTGAATTTAATATTTTGCTCTGATAAATTTTAGTCTTGCTTTGATCCTACTGTGTTCTGTATCCCTATCTTGTGAAATGACAGTGTTGATGCTGAGTCATTGTATACTGGAAATGTTTAATTTTGTATCACGGTAAGTACATGGGTATTTGGAGGTCAGGGACAAGTGTTATTAAAATCCTAGAGCCTCACAGATTTATAAATGGGGCTTTGGTGATGGTTGGATCACAGAGGTAATGGGCTCACAGAGATGTGTTTATAGTCATGTATGATGATGGGAGGTAGAACCTGATGAAAGGAGGTGGTCACTAGGGGTGTGGACAGGAAGGGCGTGGCTATTTCCCCCCTCCTTACTTCATTACTCTGTTTCCTGCCTGCCAGGCCATGAGTATCTTACTCTGTCATGATACCCCCTGCCATGCCACCCTGCCT
Organism: Ctenomys sociabilis; assembly: GCA_004027165.1. Taxonomy (NCBI): domain Eukaryota; kingdom Metazoa; phylum Chordata; class Mammalia; order Rodentia; family Ctenomyidae; genus Ctenomys; species Ctenomys sociabilis. The sequence goes on from PVKA01033669.1 coordinate 11,305, forward strand.
TGGAGCCAGCCAACTACTGAATAAAAAAAAAAAAACTGAGTTAAAATAAGCATTTCCTAATTTAATGTTTAGTTGTCAGATATTATATCCCACTGACAAGAAAAGTGAGTAAGAGGACAAAGGAGTGGTGCTTTGCAAAATTCTAGAAAAAGCTCTTGGTGTAATCCTGAAGAGACAGCATTAGCCATGATCTAAAATGATGGCTAAGGCCTAGGGTATGGTGGAGTAGAAATATGGCACAGACTTCTCGGCAGACAGAAAATGTTTCAATTAGAAATCGAAAAATTTTGTGAAAAAAAATTGGCTTTGAATTGACCATGAAAAAAGATATGCAAAAATACTTTGCAATATGAATTTATTTGGAAACATCATATTATTACAATGAAATTTAGTACTATATGTGTACATCTGTTAAAATTCTGAGTGTTTGTAGTAGAGGCTTGGCAGAGCATAGCTGTGATAGAGGTATATGACGTGTGGCTGGCAGGCTTTAGCCCACATAATCTCTCCCCACATGTGTCAGAACTGTGAATACAGCCATTCTTTGGTTAAGGAAGTAGAAAGCAGCAGCAATCTTCAGAAGGACTTCCTCCCTCTGCAGCCTTTGATCATTGGAAAGGGACTGTGTGTCAAAGAATCTACTTCTTCTAGGAGTTGAAAACTGGCAAAAAAAAAAAAAAATGGGGACCTCATGCTAACAATAACAAAGAGCTAAATTTTGCCTTAGAACTTTCTAGAATTGAATGTGATTTTTTTGACATCCTGTGGTTAGCTTATTGAGACCTAAACAAAACTTCCGCTTTACACAGACATAGCACACTGTTCTTTAAACAATTTCATGATAGTTTACTAAGCTAGCAATAGAAAATAAAGACGTAATGTAGGGGTGAGGTATGACAAAGTAGATTGGTTGGGAGCTATTCCTTCTGTTTCCTACTTTAAGTGCAGGTGAAAGAATATACTGGGTTGCAGTTCTCTTTTTGCTCTGTTTCACTTCTCACAAAACCTTATTTAGGAGCACTCAGATAATCCTTCCTGGTAGCAACTAGAGGTCAATAAATTAAGTTCCACTGGCAGATTTTGATTAAGTGGTTTGGGTGTTGTCACAAGATGACATTCATCTTACATGACTGTGAAGAGAACAAAGCATCATAAGTTTAACAACACACTAAACAGCAGAGGACAAGTGGCTTACATTCTACCAATGTATTAAGAACCTAGCCCAGGGGTTGGGAGTGTTTTGGAGGTTTCAGTGATAACAAGCAGACTGCTGCAGTAGGCATAACGGGATTGCCCCCCTCTTCCCGAACTGCATCCATTTAGACAATACTTTTATCTAGTGACATAATTTGCTTGCATTTACACTTCTTATTCAGTAGAAACTGGATTTTCTGTTTTGCAGCAAAAAGAAAAAGTGATTCTTTACTAAAAATCCCAGCGAACTTTCACTGTCAAGTGTATGATAACTATGAATTTTCAGCTGAGTACAGAGACATATCTAAATTTTAAAATAAAATATATCTAATTATTGCATTACACCAGGGAGTACTTAAAAATAAGCACTGCATGTTGAAAATGTTTGATAGTTCACTTGAGAAAATGCCTTCCTAGCAAGCTTTGTGTTATTTTTATTTTTATGACAATGCTTTCTTCCCAATTTCAATGTAATTTGTGAATGTAAGAGCTGATCTTCACGGTCAAACGTATACACTAATGAATGAAAACCCTATCAATAGACTCAGGCTCTAGAGGTTTTTTTTCCTTTAGTGTAAGTCCATTTGTAACATGAAACCATTAGTGTTCTTTTTAGTGTTGGTGAATCAAAGATAGAAAAAGTCATGTTTTAAACATAATTCTTCAGGAAATCAGAAAAGTTCCTTTTTTTAAAATTTCTGTGGATCCTCCCTCCTTCCCTCTCTCTCTCTTTCTCTCTCTCTCTCTTTGTAGCTCAAGCAAGTAGACTTGCATGTTACCTCCAAGAGCATTAGCCAGGTTCTGACATAGGACAAAGAGAAAAAAATCATGCAAGTTCCAGCAAAAATCTAGAGGTGTCTGTGGAATTAGCCCAGAAAATTTCTTTTGCTATCTTCTTTCCTTAAGTGTTGGAAAAACTTTTTTCCTGCCCAAGCTCTCCTTGTATCTAAATGCTTTGCTGAGCTGTTTATAGGAGCTTTCTTGTCCACTTCACGTACCCTCCACTTTGGTTGAAGCTCTGTCCTGTCTCTTCTGTTAGCAGTTTTCAGATCACTGTTTTCTTCCTGTATTTCTTTTGCCTTTTCTACTTCATTCCAAGCATACAGACCCAGACCACTGTTGGAAAAATGATCATTCTAAGATGCAAATTCATAATGTAACTACAAAAAAGTAATCATTCTAAATTAAGTCTCACACCTTACCAAAATATTTAAAGATATTTACAATCTGATTTTTTTTTCTTTCTCTTTGGTCACAACCCCATAAAATCCCCAAATCTATTCTTAGGGAGGTCTAGTTACATTGAGAATTTAAGTATTTCCAAAGAGAATAGGTTTTTCACTAAGGAATCAGATATTTTTCCTGATCAGAGTATGAGCCTTTACACTGACATAAATCTCTTTATTTTTTGGCAGAACTGGTGAGTGAACTCAGGCCCTTGTGCTTGCCAGGCAAGCACTTATTGTACTGAGCCATCTTCCTGACCCCAATCTCATTTTTATTTACATATTACACAACACCTATAGTTCAAATTTCTTTAAAAAGCTATTATTAAGTGTTCTTTATGTACTTAATGTCTTTTTGATTTTATTGCTTTAGCATGTATCAGAATTCATTATAATAGAAAAATGTTCACTATTTTATTTTCCTGAGGCAAAAAATACTTTGTTCATAATCTTTACTTAATTTTTCAATAGATTCTTATAGATTGTTAACTGAATAAATTAATTGCTCAAGAGATTAACAAAATTAACTAGTTATGATTTTACACTTTGACAGACACTGGTGATACATAACATATGAATTATCCCTACAGTATCAATAAAATTAAAACATTTTTTTCTCATATTAAGAATCATTTCAGCAAATAGGCTAAAAGGAAAATATGAGCTTATAAAATGTGGTGAGATTTTACATAAGAAAACAGGGATGAGGTGGGCCAGGGAGATGGCTCAGTGGAGTCTCCCTGGCAAGTGCAAGGGCCTGAGTTTGATCCCCAGTTCCACAAAAAAAAAAAAAAGAAAAAGAAAACAGGGATGAGAAAATAGCTCAGTGGTCTATAGCACCTGCCTGGGGAGCACAAGGTTTCGGGTTCAGTCCCAGTACTTCATGGCTTGATGACCACCCCGCACTCTCTGACATGTGCTCTGCTGGCCACCAAAACCAGGCACTGTGGTGCATGCCTCTGATTCCAATGCTGAGGAGGCTGACGAAGGAGGATCACAATGAGTCCAAGCTGCATATGGAGACTCTGTACCAAATTATTAATTACTTCATTAAGTTTTTTCATTTGATGTATTTGGTACAGGGTCCCAAGAAGCAGCTCTCACTCATAGTGATTCTCTTGGTTTTAGCCTCCCCAGTGCTGGGGTTACAGGGTTACAGGCATGCACCACATGCCCGGTTTGTTGGCTCAGCACCCCTCGGGGTGCAGGATCGGGGACTGAACCCTGGCAGCAGGTGCTTAGTACACTGAGCTATCTCACTGGCCCTACTTAATTAATTATTTGAAAAGCGGAAAAGAAAACAAAACAAGAAAAAGAGGCCCAAAATCATAATATTCTTTCTTTAATCTGACGCTAACCTGATTTTTTTTGTATTTGTAAAATTTAGCCAGTTTTTCTTTGTGTTTGCTAGAGAGTCATAGTGTAAAATATAACACCTTTTTTTCTTAGGAAATTAATTTTTCAATATTAAGATAAAAATCACTTTGAAAACATATTATCCGTACAGTGACATTTGCAAACATTCTTATCAATGAAATGACAAGGTTGTATATCATTTAGGGACCATTGAGAAATTAAATAAACATAATGTTTGTTAAAAAAAAAACAAGGACAGCCAACATTTTGGCCTAGCCTTTCAAGGTCAGTGAAGACTCTGGACATAGGAGAACCTAAACTGTAACATCATGTAACTCAGTTGTGTCCCAAAGTTTCTGATCAAGGAGATTATGGGGCCACAGAGGAAAAGGATTGGTGCTATAGAGTGTACCTAAGAAGAGTCACATGGAGAGAAAACATTCGCTGAGGCTTTCACAGAGAGCAAATTGGTCAAGCAATGGCCATGACTCATCCACATGGCTGACACTGACAAAGGATCCAGAAACTATGGTATAGGGTTTCAGGCTAAATCCTGAGGGGACTTGACTGACTATCAGATGCAAAAGTTACATTTTTTGTTATATAGGTCTTGCTTTATCTTGGTCTTAACCATCCAGCAGTGAAGTACAAAAATGAAGTATAAAAAATGAAGCCATATTTATATGCTGAGCCGTAAAAGGTTCCAGTCAACAACATCTGACATTGGGAGTCCTATGGAAAGCCCAATACTCTTATGGACTACTGGACAATATTGGAATATTTTGCTGAATTCACACACCTACAATATTTAAATGATAATGAAATACCCTTCTGTGAAAAAACTGAACAAAAAAATGGGATACAAATAAATGACCATTTTGAATCTGTATATTCAAAATAACATAGATATACAGCTACATTCACTTACTTCAGTGAATAGGAAGATTTGTTCTAATAGTGTTTGTGGACAGAGTATCATGTCTACATCTTATACAATGAATGACCACTAAGACAACATGCAATGTATCAATTATTGAAACTATCCTACTAATCGGTTTTGAAGCTGTCTCATTGTTATTTGTTTCTCAATAAAATTATTAAAAATATAAACAATTTATATTAAAGAGTAAAAAAATAAAATAAAATTCATTCTTTGTAAAAAGAAAAACAACAGAGTGGTAAGCTCCAATAGTAGCCTTTATGTTAGTAAAATGTCTATTATTTTTCTCTTTCCATTTCATTTAGATTCCATTTCTGTGGTACAGATATGAAAGTTCATATAAAACAGTATTAACCACTTCAATATTTTCAAGTAAGTAAAAAATAAAAAAAATATAATCTCATTTTTTAAAAAATACTTATTTAGTTTAAATTTTATTCATTTGAAAAGCAATTTTAGGCTTTCTCAGGTTCACATCTCCATGGATTTTTTTTTTTTTTTTTTTTTTTTTTGGTATTTAGTAGAGGGTCTATCGGGTCTCACTGCACACATCAGACTTGCAGGGATCCTCCTGCTTTCAGCCTCCCAAGTGCTGGAATTGCAGGTGATTGCCACCGCACCCATTCTCAATCTCTCAGTGTGCCTCAAGCTTGGGGCTGGCACTGCCTGCTGGTGATCGAAACCTGGTCCCTGTGTCTGCCTAAAGAAGTGCTTTAATCCCCTGAGCTATCTGGCTGATCCTGTCTCCATGGATCTTAAACTACTATGTTGACAGTTTCACAAGCACTGTTTAGAAATTTACACTGAGGTAGAAGATTCCCTTCCTCTGAGGAGGCCTTATTTTCTTGCCCCACATGTTCTTTCTAGCTGCTGAAGGCCTAATTTGTCAAGCTGGATTTTAAGCATCATCTTTCAGTAATTTGTTCCTTAACATCCAAAACAAGTATGTATCTGCTCATATGGATATGTCAACTTCCTTAAGTGAAGAAATGTCTAGATCAGTAGACTACCATCCTCTTGGGGAGCAATGGAAATGATGACATGGTCCCTCAAAGTTGTCTTTTCTGGTACTGTTCCCTCTCTGCTTTTGGTCACCATGAAGGGAGTAGCTTTTCTTCACTATGCTCTTCAGCATCATGATCCTGCCCTGCAGGTCACGGCATGGACTGAGTACCCTAAAATGTGAACAGCATAAACCTTTCCTCCTTTGAGTTCTCACAGTAGAGTATGCTGTCCAACACATGAAAGCTGCCTGATGCAACAACACCTCAGAGAAGACTGGCTGTTGATGTGACTGCACCAGACGTGGATAGTCTCGTACATCAAACATAGGATTTCCAGCTGTCCTGGATCAATCACATAAAATAGTACTTAGAGCAAACTTCTAGTGCTTTAAAAGGTGAAAGAATTTTCTTTGGCCCACCTCTCAAATAATAGTGAATTAAAAAAAAAATAGAGAATGTGCTATCTACCTGCAATGTTTACACAATTGTCATTCATTATTATTGGCATGAATTCTTCTCTAAAAAATATTTACTTTGGGGATTTAGAGCATATATCTCTGTAGTAGGAAATGTGCTTACTAGGTACAATGCATTGAGTTCAATTACTAGAAGCAAACTACATAAATTTATTTAATTTTGAATGTTGCTGATTCAAACAGTTAAGGAAAAATATTATTATTCCCCAAAATACAATCTTAAAAATCTATTGTCTCATAATTTTAATCTCACCTATCCATGTAAAACAGCTACATTTCAATGATAGTGGTGTTGCTATGTACATTAAAATACTATGTATTTAAAACAACCTTTGAGATGATTTATTTTCTACATAAAATGTTAGTAATTGAAATCTAATTTCTATATCTGTGTATACATTTAAGCCAGAGTCAAACACTCCTAAAGCAACAATATTTTTAAACACAAAAAGTGATAAAATAATGCTATAATGTTGTTATACTTTATGCATGGATGGCAATTAAAAATGAAAATTAAGAAGTATTTAAAATATCATTGATATGTATATATATATATATATTTTTTTTTCTTTTGAACTGTGGCTTGAACTCAGACACTTGTGCTTTCCAGGCAAGTGCTTATTCTACTGAGCTACCTCCCCAGCCCCAAAAATATCACTGATATTTGAAAGAAGTAAACAAAAATTTATCAGAATAAAAGTGGTTATTTTAAATATTTTGACTAAAGAAAAAATGTATGTAAAATAGTTGCAGAAGATTTTTTATATATTTCATTTAGTCAAAAGCCTAGTCAAAACACAAATATGATACGTAGGGTTAAATATGTTCATTTTAGTAATATAGTTTCATATTTTGTTACTAGATTCTACTTGTTGATTTATCTCATAAGTCATGTTTAAAGTATGGAATATATTCAAAAGCATACTGCTAGGTACATTGTTCTACCACTTCTAAAATATGAATTTGGAGCTGTGCTCTAAAGAATGATTGAAATAAGGCCAAAATTCAAAGGGAATGAATATTACCAGGATTCTCAAAGTGAATAACAGATTTAATCAAATATTGGGCTTATCAAAGGGAATGATGGATTGACAGGAAAAGATTTCAAAGTGAATTTTCAAACAAAGGCAAATCTGTTGAAGGCTGGGTTCTACAGTCCACAAAGGATCCAATTAGACTGCTTGGCTCAAGTTACATTACAAATACCCACACCAATAGATATTAAACTATTGTCTAATTTAATTTTGGAATTTATAGGCTAATAAAAAACACAGAAAGCCTTCTTTACCTTTCCTGTTTTACTCAGATCATATAAGATTTTCCTTTGTTACAATTTTATATTCAGAATAAATACTAATTCAATTGTTTGAGATTTATATTCAGATCATTTAAGACAGATAAGGATCTAAAATGCTGTCCCTCTGTAACCAAGTATAAAACTGGATAACTTATAGAACACAGCTGTTTTCAGATATTGTCAATGGTCAATGAAGATCTGTGATTTGTATGAGACAAGAAACATAACAAGAAAAACTTTACAAATACCACAGAATCCGCCCTGGGACAATCCAGTACACAAAGAAAAGGTCCTCCCTGGTCTCTTAAATTGAAGTCATAACAATCAGGGTTTGCAGAGGCTAAGCAGCTAGAAACTGCAGACAGAGAGAAGGCCTCTAAAAAGAAAGAAAAAACAAGCTTTGCAACTCTGCATGAATGACTTTAGTTTCTCCAGGACATACCCTCACAGAGGTAGATTCCTTGGGGCTGGATGTATGACTGACATTAGCCATGAGCAAATAATGCACACAGCTCAGATAAATTTTTCTAAGCTGTTACTAGTGTGACTACGGTCCACTGTAACATTATGAATAATTCAAAAGAGGCCACAAAAAGCTACTTATCACTAACACATCTAAATTCTTCCTGGTTTCAAGCCACTCTCGAAAAAATTATAGCATCTGTCAAGTTAAAAACACAATAAAGATTGTGATTTACCAGTAAAAAATTTACTAGAACTAAGTGCAGCATTATTTTAAAGAAATTATACAGTTATTCTGCATTCAAATATAAAGTCTCCAATCAAAATTTTTAGGTACATCAAGAAACAAGAAAGTATGATCCAAAGTACACAGGGAAGTCTAACAAAATAAATAAGAAACTACTCAGATGAAAGAATGAAGAGATTAACCTAGTCATTATTATACTCAAAATTATTCAGTGATTAAGAGAAAAATGTTAGTGCATACTGAATTATGTACTGATAGAATTATTCTGTCTTGAAGTTATGACTCCCATGAGACTCATGTTCTTCTGTGAGGAAGAGATGTCAAAGCTTCTCCCAGATGGAGGAAAGGCCATGTGGAACACAGTGAGACAGCCCGTGCTGAGTGGGCAAGGACCTCATCTCATCCAACTCCACTGCACCCTAGTCCTGGCTTCCCATCTCAGTTGGGAGAAAATAAACTTCTGTTGTTTAAGGCACTCAGCCTGTAGTATTTTGTTATAACAACTCTAGTATAGTACTAGAAATGTCTAGAAGCATGTTGTTTAAAGACAGAATATCTGAGAATTTTGCAGATTTCTTTTTAGATGATTTCCTGGAGTCCAATAATAGGGGTTTTGTGATGGCAGATTTTCTAAGTTTTATAAGATTTGTGGCCAGCATTTAGTCTTTTTGATGCATAATGCATGAACACTGAAGATAACACAGGTATTGGTGGTGTGGAATGGAATATATGTTGTATGTTAATAAGGTTATCATGCAGGTAATATTAACATTTCTATATATTTACTGATTTTCTGCCTAATTGTCCCACGTATGAATTAGGTGGCAGTATTACAATCTCCTAGGAGGAGGAGGATTGTACTTCTCATTTTAGTTTGTAAATATTTGCAATTCTTCTTTGAAGCCATCGTACAGTATGCATATGCAAATGTTATACAAAGAACAAGTTAATCCCAAAGTAAGTGAAAAGAGAAAAATAAGATAAAAATCATAAATTAATCAAGCAGAAAGACAACAGAAGACAATGAATATACCGAATATTTTGAAAGAATTAGGATAATTGAGAAAAAAGAGATAGAGAAGAAACAAACTGTTAACATGAGCAATAAAATAATAGCTATATAATGTTACCTAAAACATCTAAAAACTTGACCTGCCTTTTTTTGTCTTTTTTGGGCTGAGCTCCAGGAAGGGAGCAAAAATTCCCTGAAACCTGCATGATTTTGAAGAATCACAGTTTACAAATATAATATTTACTAACCAGAAGTAAAAAGAAAATATTTTAATACAAATACACTGCATGCTTCATATCATACTTTAAATCATAGCAATTACATTTATTGTGCAATTGAAAACATGTACATAAGCATAGCACAACACCAAGGAATCCTTCTATGTGAAGAAATGAAGAAACAGTAGCTAATGCTAGTAATATGACTTACTGTCACATAGTAAGCCCCTTAGATGGATTTCTCTCCTGAAATGTTCCCCTGTGCTGTGCTTAGACAGTACCATGCCCTCTCCCTTTGGGTGTATATTGCTGGAGTGTGCTCCCATGTGCCCAATGCTCAGTCCAACTGATGAAGTTGACCCAACCTCTTCATGTATGCCCCAGTACGGGGCACTTTAGTGAGCTGGAACGTTTAAGAGGCGGGGCCTCTGGCTGGACAAATTGCTCAGAGGATTAAAGAGCCTGCAAGTAGGCTCAGGGACCAGAGGGTTGACTCCTGGGTCTGCCAGGCCGGCCCCTCCCCTGGGGCCCACAGAGAAGTCAATTGAGACTGGGCGTGGTGGTGCTCACCTGTGATATCAGCTCTTGTGAGGCTGCAAACAGGAAGATCACTACAAGTCAGTAGTGAGGCCTTGAACACCCTGTAGACCCTTCCTTAAAATTAAAAAAAGAGAGAGAGGTGGGGCCTTATTCAACGGTAGTGAGAGTATGGAGGAACTGCCCTCAGGAAAGAATTAGTGCTGCTCTCAAAGAATGAACTAGCTCTCATGACAGTGTGTTGTTACAAAGCAAAGTCACCCACACATTTGACCCCTTCTACACAGAGCAAGCTCCATATTCACCTCTCAACGGATAGGCAACTCAATAAGGAAAGTCTTTACCAGAGGCCACGCAGATAAAACCAAACAGGCAAAAACTTTATCTTAGATCTTCAACTCTCAAAATCATAGACTAAACAATCCCCTTTCTTTGTAAGGCTCCCAACCTCAGGCATTTATTATAACAATAGTCTAGTATTGCTTTATTTGGCCCTATTATGGTAATCAAGGCTTGAAGGACCTGAAAAAGATGCTGCTGCTCTGTGTCTTACTGCTGTACATATTGTAACATCTTTGTACTTGATTCAAGAGTATTTCTGTTGCATCCACATCATGCAACAATGGGAGGCTAACTTATTTACTTGCAATTTCTCCTGAGTTTTCATAGTTCTTGACAACTTTGGCCAAGATAGGCTAGTAGCGCAGACATGGCTTTCTGGCAAAGAAAGATAAAGTCCTCCCCTCATATGGAGCAGTGAGTTGGAGCGAAGTCCTCAGGAACAGGCAGTGGGTTACTGACTAAAGTGCATGCTCAACAGGCAACAAATATTTCCCTGCCCTACTTACTAATGAGGAGTTTTCTATAAACTCAGAAGGGAAGCACACTGAAGCAAGGAAAATGTGGGTGACATTTCCATTGTTTTGTGTCCTGATAATATATTGAAAAGATGGATTAGAATTTTTTACTATATAGGTTGATAAGACATAAGATAGCCACTTTATATGACAATATAGCTATTATTTTTCAATATCATCCATTCTATAAACTAAAACAATAAATTAATAATTAAATTGAGTTTTTCCTAAAGTGAATTATTTATTCTAATGATATGGCATAATTAATGTATCTACCATTGGGGGGGAGAAGAGATAAGGAACAATTTAAATTGGGTCTCAGTTTTTCTTCTTTTTTTCTGTTCTATTTTGGGGAAGGGTGTGTGGGTTGTTCAGGGTCTCAATACTAGGTCAGACTCATAGTGATCCATGTGCTTACAGACTCTCGAGTGCTGGGATTACAGGTTCATACCACCATGCCCATTCTCAATTGCTGTTTCAGCATATCCCAGGGGTGGGGCCAGCACAGCAGGCCCAGGTATGGAACCCTGGCCCTTGCACCTGCTTGCAGGTGCTTTAATCCACTGAGTTATTTGATGGGCCCTCAGTTTTTCAATTATGTTATCTTATCTGATTACACATAATTTTTTCTTGACTTTCATTCTGTTATGAATTGCAGTTTCTGAGTACTAGGTTTGTATTTTAGGACATACTGTTAACTGTGATGGGTGCATTCTTGTAAAGTTATTCCATTTTTTGCATCGCACAAAAACTCATGAAAAATTTAGCTCAGCTTATGAATAGAACTGCATACATAAGAATTTTCCCCTGAGTTATTGTAACAAACAAGTGCTATGCCTTAAGACGGTGTAATTCACAGACACTTAAATTCAACCAACTAGAGTAAATATGAAGAAATAACAAGGAGAGATCTATGATTTACAAGGAGATGAACCAATGGACAACATAGATTCTAAAATAGAAATTGCTTGTATTAATGGCATGTATATCATTCAAAATGTCAAAAGCTGTCTGTCAGGAGCCATTCCAAGATGGCGACCGCTCCTTGCTCCCCCGCCCATCGTGTCTGCCAAGATGGCGCCCATATCCGGCTTCCGGGTTCTTGTTGTTGTGCCTAGGCCCCTCCTATGCAGAGAAAAGCCCGCCGTTTTATGATCCTACCAATGCATTTAAACACGTGTATAATTGTGATTGGTCTGTAAAGTCTATATAGCTTCTTGTATCAGGAAATCCGCCATGCTTGCACGATAGGAGCCGCGGATAGCGGACACATGTAGAGGCTTGCATCACACCCGATAAATGCTTGCACGGTAGGAGCCGCAGGTAGCGGACGCATGTAGAGGCTTGCATCCCAAACGATAAAGGCTTGTTGAACCCGTTGCTGAGTGTCCAGTGTCTTCTTCCGCGGGACGGGAGCGGCGCCGGACACTACTTGGTGGCCCGTACGGGGAACTGGCCTGACCCTAATCGAGTGGAGAGGTGGTACGTACCTTCAGGTAAGCGGCGGCTTAACCTGGCCCCGGGTGGGCGCGATACCCTTGGGGAACCTGTGTCTCCTTGAGGAAGGAGAGTTTTCTGCCTGAAAAATAAAGGCGTGCCCGGCAGGCTACTGCGCCGATCGGGCTTCTTCCCCTTTTTCCTTTCGTTTTCGCTATGGGCAACACTCACAGCTCCCCGCTTGCCTTTTCCCTTCGTATGTTGCTGAAGTCCCACGGGCTGCAGTTGGATAAGAGGACTGTGACTTCCTTCCTTGAACACCTAGATATAATGGCTCCCTGGTTCTGGCGTACAGGGTCGCTAACCCTGCCCTCATGGGAGAAGTTGGGCCGCGATATTCAGTTTGCAGAGGAGGAGGGCGATATTGACCCCATGGTCTGCCCCATCTGGGAGATGGTGAGGGCCTGTTTAAAAACAGAGGGTCCCCCTGAGGCTCAGCCCGAGTTAGGGGAAGCATGGCGTGCCCTTGAGGAGGCCAGATCTGAGAGCTCTAGAGACGGGTCGCGATTTTCCTCTGAATCTGACTCGCCCAAATCAGACGACGAGGTGAGTGTGCGGACCTAAAGGCTAAATACAAACAGGATAAGGGGAACAGAGGGAAAGAGCGTAACAACTCTTATGGGGCATTGCGCCAC
>PVKA01033670.1:0-24159 GCA_004027165.1 Ctenomys sociabilis
TTTTTTTTTTTTTTTTTTTTTTTTTTTTTTTTTTTTTTTTTTTTTTTTTTTTGTCTTTTTGAGACAGGGTCTCACTATGCAGTTCAGGCTGTCCTTAAGCTCACTTTGTAGCTCAGGCTGGTCTCGAACTCACAACAATCCTCCTGCCTCAGCCTCCCGAGTGCTGGGATTACAGGCGTGCGCCACCACGCCCGGCAAGCAGTTTTATTTCTTTGTCTTTTTAAAACAGGGTCTTGCTATGTAATTCATGTGGCCTTGAGTTCCCTTTGAAGCCCAGGCTGGCCTGCCTCAGCCTCCCCGTGCTGGGATGACAGGCGTGTACCGCCTCACCCAACTATATTTGATGGTTGCTTTATCCTCATACTCAAGAGCCCAGACTATATCTGCCATTTCAGGGACACCTGGATCGAATCCCTGGTGCTAGAAGGGTGAGGGAGTCCGGCAAAGAACAAGGAGGAGCCTGTATGTCAATCACCAATCTTGCTACCTTATGTAAATAATCAGATCACTTGTAATGAGACTAGATTTATTTTACAAACAAATGAGTCTTACTGTGATTATCCTTTGTAGAAGCGAAGGTAGCTGTAGAGTAATAAATTATTTCAGTAGAAAACTATACAGCATCCTTGTGACATGAGATTCTAACCCTGTTTACTATCTCTAAGATTTATCTTTCATCTTCTTATAAACCACACTGGATTTTTTTTTTTCCTGGTACCAAGGATCAAACTCTTAAACTTATGGCCTCATGCTTGCCAGGTAGGTGACATCCCCAGTTCTGAAATTTTTGTTTTCAGTACTCATCCCCAACTTTTTTTTTTTTTTGAAAGAGTCTCACTGTGCGGCCCAGGCTGGCCTTGAACTCTGGTCCTCCTGTCTCAGCCTCCAGAGTGCTTGGAGTACAGTGCTCTGCCACCATGCCCGGTCTCAAATGGATTCTTGATTATTACTCTCCAGCATACCTGGCTGTGGATCTCCAAGGTATCATGTCCAGTTTCCTCTGTCCTTCTACTTCTGAGCACATCGCTAAGTACAAAAACTGCCCTTTCCCTGAAGTCCTGTAATTGGAAAGTAGACACTATGGAATAAATTTCAAAGAAATCACCCTGCTAGCTCATGGATGGACAGCCTCCATGCCTGCTGCTTGGTTGGATACTCAGAAACTTCACCAAAGCATCGCGTAGGACATCTAGAGTAACACAGTGCATGGCAAGTTTTCAGGAGACAGATCCTGGATTCTTGTACCAGGAAGAAGGGACTGCACATGGGGGAGGGGCATCACGAGGAGCAGCTTCATGTATTTTTATTATTTTGCCTTTTTGAGACAAGGTCACGCTATGCAGTCTAGGCTGGCCTCGAGTTCACTTTGTAGCCCTGGCTGGCCTCGAGCTCACAGCAATCCTCCTGCCTCAGCTTCCAAAGTGCTGGGATTTCAGGTGTGCACCACCACGTCTGGCCACTGCTCCATTTATTTATTTTATTTTTATTTTTTTGGCGGAACCCAGAATTGAACTCAGGATTTTGCATTTGCCAGGCAAGCGCTTATTCTATTGAGCTATTTCTCCAGTCCTGCACTCTTCTATTTATTGAAGCTAACAGGTAAAGTGAGCTCAGAGCTCGTGAATTTGTACCACAGAAGCAAGAAAGTCACATGTGTGGAAGGAGAAATAATGCTGGGCAGAGAGGAGAAAAAGAATGGGAGAGAAGTAACTGGCTATTAGTTAGAAAAAAAAAAAAAAAAAAAAAACGCCTCCTGCATATGACACCTCTAATTAGCTGTCCGCATTTGCAACTGACAAATGATTGACAGGGTGCTGCCCTGGCTGAAGGCAGGATGAAGTACTTTCCCATAATTCCTTCTGCTCTATTTACACACCAGGATGTGTGATACCTATGTATGAACTATGAATGAACTTGGGGCAAGGAAAAGAAAGGTTCCTGTGTCAGGCTGGAGCATTTAATAGAAATTTCTTTGATCGATTGACTGATTTTTAATGTATTTGGTTGTTACAGGGTCTCACTATGCAGTTTGGACTCATAGTGACCTCCTGCTTTCAGCCTCCCCAGTGCTGGGATTAGAGGCGTGCACTACCGTGCCTGGACTCTGGCCCACTCAGCCAACCCAGGGGCTGGTGCAGCATGTGGTACCGGGGATAAAACCGTGATCCCAGCTCATGCCTAAGCTTGCCTAAGCAAGTGCTTTAATCCACTGGGCTATCTCACAGGCTTGCTTTGTTCTTTTTATTTTTATTTCTCTTAGGATAGAGGAAGGAGATTGGGCCTAGGATGTAGACCAAGTTCAGGTGAGGGGAGGGGAGTGGTCTCCCAGCCCCAACCATGCGATCTACACTAAGAGTAGAAGGAACATTTGGATCTCAAGAAACACATGTCTTCTAGTGGGCCACACTTCAGACACAGAGAGTAAGTTTATGAGGATCTTGGAGTGTCACTCAGTGGTAAAAAGTTGCCTTGCATGTGCAAGGGCTGGGGCTGGATATCTCATAGGACAAAATAATAAAGGAAAGAAGAAACTGGGTTTATAATTGGCTTCAGTCATTAGCCTTTCATTTTGTTTTGTTTACATGGGAATCTCTGTTGAACACAGGATTGCCCAGGCCACACGGAGGCCAACCTTTGGTAGGAGACCACCTGCAGTCCAGAAGGAACTGAAGTCTTCCAAGAAAGGCAAGGCTGGGCCGGTGAGTTACAAGGGTGGGGGCAGAGGAAGGGAGGGCCGAGGGGCTCTCAGCTCAGCCTGTGGACCATGAAGCTTCTTGGGAGACATTTCAGATGGGAAATGATGGAGTTCGGTTCATGCTGTTCCAAAATGTACTACTTTGGCTTACTGAAAAATAGAAGCAGTTCGATCTCTGACCTTTCCTACCCTTTCTTCCCTGAAACAGGGTCCCTATTTCATCCTGTAAAAATATTCCATTTTCTTACCCATTTATCTGCTTGTAGACATATAGGCTGCTTCCAACATTTAGCTGTCTGATCCAGGAGGCCACCATACCTCCTCTATGATTGGCAGTCCAGAAGGGAAGACTTCATGGACGGGTGGAAGAGTGCCATCCCCTAGGAGTGCCATCCCCTAGGAGTGGCATCCTGGCAGCTGCTCCCTGCTTGGACTTCCATGCTCCCTGACCCCTGCTGAGGGTCCTGGAGAGGGTTGCACACCGTGGGGCTGAAGTGCTGCTATTGCCTGGCTGGTTCTCAGATCTCAAGCGGGCAGCAGGGCACACTGCACTTGGGACGTGGTCTGACAAACGTTATGCACAATCTAGGCACCAAAATAAACTATGAGGGCTGGCCAAATAGCTCAGTAGATTAAAGTTCCTGCAAGCTGGCTCAGGGGCCAGGGGTTCGATACCCTGGGCCTGCTGTGCCGGCCCCACCCGTGGGGCACACTGAGATGGCAATGGAGACTGGGCATGATAGCATGCACCTGTAATCCCAGCTCTTGGGGAGCTATAAACAGGTATATCACTACAAGTCTGATCTAGAAGATGCACCTTGGACCACAATGTTAAGTGAAATAAGTCAGGCACATGGGCATAAATATTGAATGGTTTCTCTTACATGAGAAATCTAAACTATAAATAAGTCAAAGAGCAAAATGAAAGATAGACAAGAGGACACCGGAAGATAAGCATGATAAAGAGGAAAGAGACCAGGACACTGGGTCAGTGCAAGAAGAGTAGGAGGTACACACATATGCCAGTGCCCTGTAGTAAATAGAATCATTGTGTACTGCAACATGTACTACTAGAAAGAAAAAATATTTAAAAAATTGCTAAAAGAAATTAGTTGTCTAAATAAATATATATTTGTCATATTTATAGATCACAAGAGACAATATTGTTAAGGTAGTTTCTCTTGTTTCTTTCTTTTTTTTTTCCTGTCTTTTTGAGACAGGGTCTCACTATGCAGTTCAGGCTGGCTTTAAGCTCACTTTGTAGCTCAAGCTGGTCTCGAACTCATAATAATCCTCCTGCCTCAGCCTCCCAAGTACTGGAATTACAGGCATGAGCCACCACACCTGGTTTATTTTCTCTTGTTTCTGTGTGTCTGTCTCTGTCTGTCTGTCCGTCTGTCTCTGTCTCTGTCTCTCCCTCTCCTCCCTCTCCTCTCTCTTTTTCTCTCCCTTTTTCCCCTCTCTCTCTTCTCTTTATCTCTGTCTTTGTCTCTGTCTGTCTGTTTCTCCTTTCTCCCTCCCTCCCTTTCTCTTCTTTGCTTCCCCTGGTATTGGGGATTGAACCCAAGGACTTGAACTGAGCTTTTTTTTTTTTTTTTTTTTTTTACACTGGATTAAGGACAATTTATTGTCTTTATGTACAGAAACAGAAAACTCAAGAGTATACTTAGCCCAGTTTAGTGGCAAGCTCTTTAGCCTTTGCTTTCTCTAGCTTGGCGATACGAGCCACAGATTTTGGACCCAGAACGTTGCCTCCCCAGTGACGGTGGATCTCATCGTGTCTTTCATTGTAGTTGGTCCTGGTGGCCTCCACCAGCTTAGCCAGCATGCCTTTGTCTTCCGAGTTGACTTGCATGAAGGCGACAGTGCTACAGGTCTTCCTGTGGATCAGAACCCCCCAGCCTGGCCTTCCCCTTGATGATGCAGTAAAGGACCCCCATCTTGCGACACAAGGCAGGCAAGAACACGACCAGCTCGATGGGGTCCACATCATGTGCAATCACCATGAGCTGAGCCTTGTTCTCTATCAGAGTGCTGACAGTGTTGACACCTGCGCTGAGGACCAGTGGCCTCTTAGTGGGGACATCGCCTTTGCCAGCAGCTTTCTTCTCTGCCTGGGCCAACAGCCTCTGCTTCTCTTGCTTGGTCTCTGTACTTGTGGGCAAGCTTAAGCAGCTGGGTAGCTGTTTGGTAGTCCAAGGCCTGGGTGAACTGGTTAATCGCAGGGGGCACCTTCAGCCACTTCTACAGGATACCCTCTGTTGCTGCAGCCAGATGTAGCAGGGCCATTTGACAAAGCGGGTGAGTTCTCTCTTGGGCTGGATGTCCTGTCCAATGCCAAAATTATTTGGCATCTTCTCAAAAAGGGGATTTACCACCTTCTTGGCCTCCTGCTTCTTCACAATAGCAGGGGCCAGGGCCACCTTCTTGCCCTTGGCCTTTTTCCCTTTCAGCATCTCGGCTGGCTGACAGAAAGAGCTTGAACTGAGCTTTATCCCATCCCTTTTTTAATATTTTATTTTGAGGCAGGTTCTCACTAAATTGCCAATTTGCCTAGGCTGGGCTCAAAATTGCGATCTTCCTGTTTCAGCCTTTCAGCGTCCTAGGATTCCACATGTGTAGTGCTGTACTGGAAATTCTCTTCAAATTGATCTATACAGTGAGTTAAAATCCAAGCAAACCATAAGTCCCTGAAATAGCATATATTATATATGTTTATGCTTTACTGGGTATAGCTGGTATACAACAAAAGATATGTGAGAAGTATACAATTTAATAGGTTTTGAATTTTTTTGTCCATGAAACCCATCTGTTTTTTTTTTTTTTTTTGGTGGAACCGGGGATTGAACTCAGGCCCTTGTGCTTGCCAGGGAACTGCTTATTCTGCTGAGCCATCTCCCCAGCCCAAAGCTTTTTTTTTTTTTTTTTGAAACCCATCTGTTATGAGTTCTCAACATAGAACCCAGACCTGAGTCCAAATTAAATAACTTTTTTTTTTTTTTTTTTTTTGCAGACCCAGCGATTGAACTCAGGCCCTTGCACTTGCCAGGGAAGCGCTTATCCCACTGAGGTGTTTCCTGGGCCTAAAATTTAAATACGAGCCTTTTATTACTGGGCCCAGGACTGCTTGACCATACTTATGTAGGAGCAGACAAATAGCCAGGAGCCTTAGAAGTATAGAGGTTTTAAAGGTAGAAACTGTATCCTGTTTGGCAAACAAATTTGTCATTTAACATAGAACAGTACCTTTAGGGATAGTGACCATTACTCAGCATACATTTTTTCTGGGAGCATTATTTCCTGGGAATTCCCAGTCTATTGGTGATTTATGAATGGTACACCAAGCCTCCTTGTAGTCTTACAAGGAAGCAGGTTCACAGAAAGTTGAGCAGAGTAAATTTTACATTAACTCATCACATTACTTTTACATTAACCCTTTATACCATTGATACAAACTAAAAATATTTTTCACCTAAAAATGATACAATATACTGGGTATCATGGCACACACTTATAATCTCAGCACTCAGGATGATTGCTGAGAGTTCAAGGCTAGCCTGAGCTGCATAGAGACAGCTTTTTCTTTTTTTCTTCAGTACCAGGGATTGAACTCAGGATCCTGCTCTTGCCAGGCAAGCACTTATTCTACTGAGCTATTTCCCTGGGCCCTGAATTGCATATTGAGATCCTGTAAAAAATGATACCTCCTTGAAATTGCCTCCCGAGCCTACCTCAAAGCAAACACTGGTTTTCTTTATGAAACTTGGAGTTATTAACTTGGGGTTTTAAGTTTATATAAGCAAAGTTATATATATTCTTTTTACCCACCTTCTTTCTCCCTACACAATTATTCTAGGATTTACCCATCTTCTTGCATCAATCAACAAGCCATTCCTTTGCATTAACAAGTAGTAGTCCAGTTTCAGGATCTACCACAACTTGGCTATAACTGTAATAGTTGTAAGAACCAGAGGCCTAGAAGCCACTGGTGGGGAAGGGCAGATACACTTGGAACTCTCCAAAAGTTCCATCCCCAGAGTTATTATAATTTGACCCATCTTTCATTTTACTGAAAATCTTCATTATCAAAACTTGTCCTTTTTGTTGTTGTTGTACTGGGAAATGAACCTAAAGGCTTCATGCTGAGCTGTGTCCCTAGGACCCTGAGGCAGTCTTGTTAAGTTACTCAGGCTATCCTGAAACAACTTCTCCTTCTCCCTGTCACTCTCCCTCTTCCTCCTCTTCTTCCTCTTTCTATAATTTTTTTTTTTTTCTTTCTGGAACTGGGGATTGAACTCAGGCCCTTGTGCTTGCCAGGGAAGCGTTTTACTCTACTGAGCCATCTCCCTGGCCCACTTCCTCTAAATTTTGAGGCAGTCTTGTTAAGTTACACAAGCAGTGCTGGAACTTCTTTTTCTTCTTCTTCTTCTTCTTCCTCTTCCTCCCCCTCTTTCTCCTCCTCTTTTCTTTTTTTGTCTTTTTGAGACAGGGTCTCGCTATGCAGTTCAGGCTGGACTTGAGCTCACTTTTTGTCCAAGCTGATCTTGAACTCATAATGATCCTCCTGCCGCTGCTTTCTGAGTGCTGGGATTACAGGTGTGCACCACCATGACCAGCTTGTGCTATTGCTTCTGATCTTCCTGCCTCAACCTTCCAAGTCCATACATTTTAAATTAAATTCCATGTAATAATTGTACATATTTATGGAAAGCAGTGTGACATTTCAATGCACATACACAATGGGTAGTGATCATATTGCAATAATTATATATCTACTTCCTCAGCCACATATCCTTCATTGCATTGGGAATATTCAAAATTCTGCTAGCTATTTGAAATACTCTCTTAATTATGCTCAGTCATGGCTACCCTACTGGCATAAAACATTAGAAATTATTCTTGCTACCCAACTATACTCCTGTACCTGCTAACCATCCTTTCTTCATCCATCCTTTGACACAAGAATGTGGAGGAGCATTGTGGTTTAGAACTAAAATTTCTCCTTGAACATCTTTATTTAAAGGTAGGAGTTTGAAAGGTGAGTGGCTCAGGGGTGTTATGCTCATCAGTGGCTTGATCCATCGATGATTTCCTAGGTAACTGTTCATTAGGAGGTGGGGCCTGGTTGAAAAATGTGTGTCACCTGAGCTGTGATCTGGAGGATAGATTTCCCTCCCTGATCTTCCAATCGCTGCTTCCTGGCTGCCATGGGGAAGCATTTCCTGCTGTCACGCTCTTCCACCATGGTGCTTCTTCCTTGGAGCCAGCTGACCGTGGACTGAAAGTCCTGAACCATAAGCCAGATTAAACCTTGCCTCCTTTAGAATGTGGGTACAGGGATTGAACCTGGGTCCTTGTGTTTGCCAAGCAGGTACTTAAACCACTGAGCTATCATCCAAGCACAAGTTAAAAGAACGTTGGAAGAGGAAAAGAGGAACTCTTTATCATTAAGTTAATGGAATTTAAGAAGGTGTTCCCGGCAGTTGGGAGGCTGTATATGCCCAAAGGAAGTGAACTCAGTATGTTGAAGTTATCAGCATACTGAAATGAATGCATTACTTCTACCCGTGCATGTTTAGTGTAGCACTGGGAGCTGACCAGGCTCTTGATCTTAGACACAAGCTCATGGAAAAGGATTAAATAAAGACAAAATTTGGTTTGTGGGTCCCAGGAAGGTCAGGACTCTCTAGGAGCTAAGACAAGGGCCTCTCTGGAGTGCCTATATATATAGATTTTTCAACAAATAGAAGGGAGAGCTGATAAAATGAGAAGGTTATAAGAAAAACAATAAATTGTGCTAATTAAGAGAACTGTTTGATCTTTCAGGTTGGCAGTTTTATTGCTGTTGAATCCTTTGAGATTCAGCAGCCCTCCATTGCAGGGTTATCTTGTCTTCAGAGGCTATATGAGCTTTCCAGTAAGTCAGAGGGGGACTGTTCAGCAGCTTAACTCTCACTCAACCCAGTTGCTAATGCTGTAGCACTACTCAGAATATCCAAGATAGAGAACCAAACTGTGTGTCCATTGGTGCAGGGATAGATCAAGCACATGATACATATTCATAATGGAATACTATCAATCCATTAAAAAGCAAAATGCTTTTTTTTTTTTAATCCACAGGGTACAGGGTCTACAGGATCTCACTACTAGATCGATGGACTTATAGTGATCTGTCTGTTTATAGCCTCCCAAGTGCTGGGATTACTGGTGTGCACCACCACACCCAGTCTCAATCGCCATCTCAGCACGCCCTGGGGGTGGGGCTGGCATGGCAAGCTGGGGATCTAACACTGGCGGCTGTGCTTTGCCTAAGCAGGCACTTTAGTCCACTGAGCTATTTGGCCAACACCTTCCAAAAAATAAAATTCTAACATCTGCAGCTGCACAGATGAATTTGGAGGACCTTCGTGTTAAGGGAGATAAATCGGGCCTAGAAAGATAAATACTATGTGTTCTCACTTGCAACCTTTTATCTCAAAAGAAATAGAGAGTAGCACAAGGGGTGCTTATATTTGTCATTGTTCATTACTTAAACAAAATAACTGATACCCACATTCTAAAAGAGGTGAGATGAGGACCTTTGTCTGGGTAAAGATTATCTGGATATTACTGTAAAAGCACAGATAAGAAAAGCAAAACCTGACAAATGAGATCACAACAAACTAACATCATTTTCACAGCAAAGAAAACAACCAACAGAAAAAAAAGACAATCTACAGATAGAAAAAAATTACAAAATACCTTCAAAGGATTAATTAGCAGACTACAGACAAAGGTCCTGAAATATTTCTTTTATATTTTCTTCCAATGATTTAATAGTCTTATTACATCTGATGTATTTTTAGTTGAGATTCATAGGTGGTGAAAGAGAGAACTCTAGTTTCTTTTTCTACATGTGGTTACCCAGTGTTCCACACCACTTATTGAAAATGCTGTGCTTTCACACAAAAATCAGATAGCTGTGCAGATATAAATCTATTTTCATCTTTGGAAGAATTAAAATAATTTCTTGTAGTGAAAATATTTTTTTTTTTACCTTTAAATGTATCTTTTGAAAAGAACATTTAAAAATTTTTGTAAGTGGCTGTAATAATTATTACAAAGCAATTCTATGATTAAATGGCTTTTTAAAAAAACGGCTTTTTAAAAAAATGGTTTTTTAATTTTCACCATCAGTTTGTCAGGCGAGTTCTTTGTTGTTTTAGTTTAGTTTTGTTTTTTTGAATCTATTTTCTCTCTTTCTTACATATTTGGTATAGGGCCTCACTGTGCAGCTTGGACTTGTAGTGATACTCCTGTTTCAGCTTCCCTAGTGCTGGGATTACAGGCATGTGCCACCAGGCTCAGCACTTCCAGTGGTAGGGCCAGCACTGCATGTAGTGCTGGGACCAAACCCCGGTTCCTGCGCTTGCCTAAATGGGATCTTAGTCTGCTGAGCTATCTCACCGGCCCTTGAATTCATTTTTTTGTTGCTGTTGTTGTTGTTGTTTTGTGGTACTGGGGATTGAACTCAGGACCCTGTGCTTGCCAGACAACTAGAATTCATTTTTAAAGTTTTCATTTTGTCCGGTTCCTTTTTGGCTACAATCTTCTTGTATTATTTCAAGAAGGCTTAGGGGTAGTGCATAGTTTCAGATCCTTTGTGTATATGAATTTTCCTGTTTACTTAACACATAAGTGACAGATTGACTTGGAGGAGACATCTTGGAACTCAAACTGTCAAAATACAGGGGCATGCTTACATTGATTTCTAGTATCTACCATAGTTATTTGTGAACAGGAAGGCTATTGATTTTTCTTTTTTAAATACAGAATATATTCACAAATGGACAGTTTATCTTTGCACAGGGGCCATGCTAACCTCTGCATTATTCTAGTTTTAGTATATATGCTGTCGAAGTGAGCACTTTTTTTTTTGACACAGGATCTCACTATGCAGTTCAGGCTGGCCTCTAACTCAACTTTGTACCCCAGGTTGGTCTCAAACTCACAGGAATCTTCAGCCAAGTGCTGAAATTGCAGGGGTACTGGGATTATAGGCATGTGCCACCATACCTGGCCTGATTATGATTATTGATGTTTTTCTTTTAACTGAGGACATTACACTTACCAGGCAGGTACTTAGGTAGCTGAGCTATCTCCCTGGCTCCCTGACTACTGATTTTTGAGTGTTAACTTTGTGTCTAGCTACCCTGTTGAATTTGGTTGTTAAATCTAAACATCTTTTGGGACAGTGTTTGGGGCCTCTGTGTAGATATCATGTCATCTTCAAATAATAATTTAAGTTCTCCCTTTCCTATTATTATTATTCCTTTTCTATTTTTTATCTAATTGCTCTAACTAATGTTGCCAGAACTAGATTAAGTAGGAGTGCTGACAGTGGGCATCTTTGTCTTGCTCTTCATTCTAGAATGAAAGCTTTTAGTTTTTTTTCATTTAGTATGACACTGGCTGCTGGTTTGTCATAGATGGCTTTTATCAGATTGAGATAAAGACCATTTATTCCAACTTTCTGTAGGGTTTTTATCATGGATGAGTGTTAGACTTTATCAAATATTTTTTCTTGATCTATTGAGATGTTCATATGATTTTTGTCCTTGTCTCTGTTAATATGGTGTATTGCATTTAGTGATTTGTGTATGTAGAACCATCTCTATATCCCTGGGATGAATCCTACTCACTCCTGATGTATACTCTTCTTGATAATTTGCTGCATTCTGTTTGCCAGTATCTTATTGAAGATGTTTCCATCTACATTCATTAGGGAGACTGGCCTGTAGTTCTCTTTCTTAGTTGGTGCTTTCTCTGGCTTTGGTACCAGGGTAATGCTTGCTTCCAGGAATGAATTTGGAAGAATTTCTTCTCTTTCAATTTCTTTATAGAGTTTGAGAAGTAGTGGTACTAGTTCTCCAAATTTCTTGTAGAATTCAGCAATAAATCCAGCAGAGCCTGGCTTTTCTTTGTTGGTATGTTTTTGTTTTTGTTTTTGTTTTTGGCAGAACCAGAGATTGAACTCAGGCCCTTGCTCTTGCCAGGGAAGCGCTTATTCCACTGAGCCATCTCCCAGGCCCCTTGGTATGTTTTTAATTACATATTCAATTTCATTGATTTTCTCAATTTCATTGATTAATATTGGTTTATTTAGGAATTCTATATCTTGATTCAACTTTGGCAATTCATATAAGTCAATGAATTTGCCCGTTTCTTCTGTGTAGAAGAGTAGTACTTCTCAAAATAGGCATTGATGATCTTCTGGATTCCTGCAGGATCTGTTATTTCACCCTTCTTATTTTTAGTTGCTTGAATTTGAGTTTTTCTTTCCTCATTTTGATGAAGTTGGCTATTTTATGCTTTCAAAGAACTAACTTTGATTCATTGATTCTCAATTACATTAATTTCTGCTCTTTGTAATTTCTTATATGAGCTTTTGGGTTTGATTTGATTTCTTTTTTTAGAAGCTTGGAGTTCAGCATTAGGTTGTTTATTTGAACTTAGTCTTTTCCTAATATGAGAATTCACCACTACAAATTTCTCTCATGGGACTGTTTTCATTGCATCGCATAAATTGTAGAATGTTTTATAGATAGCTCAGTAGAATAAGTACTTGCCTAGCAAGTGCAGGGTCCTGAGTTTAATCCCCAGTACCACAAAAAAATAAAAAAAAAAAAAAGAAGAAGAAGAAAGAAATCAAGAACTAAGTATATTTAGGGCCGGTGGTATACTTCAGCAGACTAAGCACTTGCTTAGGTAAGCGCAGGGGCCAGGGTTTGATCCCTGGCACCACGTGCTGCACCAGCCCCACCCCTGGATGCACTGAGCCAGCGATGAGTCCAGGCATGTTGACACACGTCTATAATCCCAGCACTAGGGAGGCAGAAAACAGGAGGATCATGAGTCCAAGCTGTGTAGTGAGACCCTGCACACATAAAAAAATAAATGTTTGTGAGAATGTGCTATTAGGGTCACCTGTTACAACCGTGTTGGTGTTTACTTGATTTTTTATGTCTGTTAATAGTTGTTTGATGCAGTTGTGTGCACCAGTATTTGGTACATATATATTTATGTTTGTTACCTCCTCTTCTTGGAGTTTTCCCTTAACAAGGATATAGTGACGTCTTTTGTCTCTTTTGATCAGTCTTGGCTTAAAGTTCACATTGTCTGCAAATAGAAAAGCTACTTCTGCTTTTCCATTCTCTGACTTTCAATCTATTAATTTCTTTTTGAGTTAAATGTGTCTTGAATGCATCATATTGTTGGATATTGCCTTTTGATCCATTCTGTCAGTCTGTTTCTTTTTTTTTTTTTTTTTTTTTTTTTTTTTTTTTTTTTTTTTTTTTTTTTTTTTTTTTTTTTTTTTTTTTTTTTTTTTTTTTTTTTTTTTTTTTTTTTTTTTTTTTTTTTTTTTTTTTTTTTTTTTTTTTTTTTTTTTTTTTTTTTTGGTCTGTTTATTTTGATTGGTGAATTGAGGACTTTTACATGAATGGCCATAACTGATATTATTGGCTTGACTTTGTCACATTATTTTCCTGTTGTTGGTTCTCTGTTTTTCCCTTTGTTTAATGACTTTCCTTGGCTTGTGGCTATTTTCTATTGGTTTTCTTTTGTTTGTGTTCTTTATTTTTTCTTTCTAATATACCCTTCAGAGCACTCTCTCAAGAGCTGGTTATGAATTTCTTCAGTTGGTCTTTGTTATGGAAGCATCTTATTTCTCCACTAATTTTGACAGATAACTTTGTGGGGTACATCATCCTGGATTAAAGATTATTTTAGAGATTGAAATATCTCATGTCAGTATATTGGGCACATAATATCTCTCCTTGATCTTCAGGTTTGTGTTGAAAAGTTTGCTATGATTCTGATAGGTTTCCTTGTATAGATGATTTGTTTCTTTTCTCTAGGCACCTTAAATATTCTGTTCTTGTGTTGAATTTCTGGAATCTTGATTATTGCATGTCTTGGTGTATATTTCTTTTGTTCATGGCTATTTGTAGTTATATATGCTTCATGGATGTGTATATCAAATTGTTTATCCATGTTTGGGAAGTTTTCTATCATTATTTCTGTGAAGAGGTGTTTTGTATGTTTTCCAAGCTGACTTTTAACTTTCTTATGAATTCCAGTCAATCTTATGTTGTTCTTTTTGCCTTACATTGTAGCTGTTGGGATGAATTTTTATTGTTGTCCTCTCTTGTTATTTTTAACAAAGATAAAATGTATCTTTCTTTTGTATCATGTACCTTTCTTTTCTCTTGTATCTTTCTTTTCCTGGTCACAAGCTGCAACTCTGTCTTCTAGATCTGATATTTTATCATTGCCTTCATTCAATCAGTTGCATATACTTTTATTGGAGATTTTAACATCCTGTATTTCTGTTTAGATCTTTTTCATGGGTTCCATTTCTTTCCTATGTTGGGTATTTGTAGTTTTCATGAGCTTCTCTACTTTTATCTCTCAGTGCTTTAATGTTGTTCGTTTTCATCATTATTTCTTTTTGTCTCTTAGAAATATTTTCCATAGACTCTTCCATTCACTTTTTCACTATTGTGTCAGAAGTTTCCAGTGTTTGGCTTCTGATCCATCTTATTGTGCTCTGCACTTGTCTTGAGTAGGCTGGGGCTATGGGGTTACATTTTACTTCTGCGTCTAGTTACTTTATGTTTTATTTTGTTTTGTGTTGATGTTTGTAGATTTCTTATGGGAGACAGCTTTATCCCTGGCATTGAGGCTCCTGTAGGAAATGACTGTTCCTCAGGTATAGCTTCTAGATGCAGGTGGATCTTGCTGTTCCTGTCTATCCACAGAACGTTCCCAACATATTGAGGGTGAGAAGTTGTTATCAATTTGTCTTAGCACCCGGCCCGCTGGAACTGGAATGTGGTGTGATGGTAATAACCAGAGACAATCACAGTGTTGTCATACAGGAGAGGAAACTTAGAAAAACAGGTATGAAATTCTGGAAAGATAGTATAGTTGGAAATAACTATAGTTTATATGGCTACTATAAACAAAGAGTATTAACTGTTAGCCTGATGTCTTTAACCATAGGAGTATATACCATGGCTATATAACAGCATGCAGGCCATCCCAGGGCCTGTGTGCTATGATTTTCCCCTTAGTGGAAAGACTTTACCCTCTCATGGAGGTGGATTAAGAGAGATAGGGGACCTGATAGAATGTTAAGTGAGGTCCTGTATAGTAGGATCAATGCTGGATGGCAAAAGGTGATCACCAATGGTATAGAAACTGGAGGGCAGAGGAGGGAAAGAATAGAGAAGGAAGGAGTAGTATTAGAGTGAACCAGGAAAAGAGGAGACAATGTTTATACACGACAGTATCATAAAATCAAAACTTGACTATTAAAAACCTTGCTGTACGGGCATGGTGGTGCATGTCTGTAATCCCAGCACTTGGGAGGCTGAGGCAGGAGGATTGTTGTGAGTTCGAGACCAGCCTGAGCTACAAAGTGAGCTTAAGGCCAGCCTGAACTGCATAGTGAGACCCTGTCTCAAAAAGACAAAACAAAAAACAAATAAAACAAATAAACAACAACAACAAAAAACTTCCTGTAGTTTTTATTTTTTTTTTTTTAAATCATGGCTGATTGGAGCTGTCTATGCCTCACTAATGTCAAATTCTGTTTGCCTTATATGGCAAGTTGTCTGCTATGACTTCTGTGACCAGCTTTTTTATGTCATTTTGCTCTCTTGCTTTTTTTATTGACTCTAATAAATCTTATGTTACTCTTTCTTGTATCCTCTAGCAGCTACCAGATTGATTTTTCCTGGTCCCTTACAGTTTTTTTTTTTTTTAATTCCTTTATTTATTACAGTGTCTCGCTACACATCACGGATTCTTTTTTCGCGGGGGTAGGGTGTGAGCTCAGCCGGCTCCGAGGGAAGGGGCTGGCATGGCATGTGGTGCTGGGGCTCGAACCGCGGTCCCTGGGAGGCGCTCTAGACCGCTGAGCTATCTTGCCAGCCCCCTTACAGTTTTTAAGAATTCTTTCTCTCCATGATTGCTACCCAAATCCTGTCTTGCATAGCTGATATTCTGTCCTCATAGTGGTTCATTATCCTAAGTATGCTTTCAATAGAATATTTAGTCCCCTGGATATCTGTTTGAACTCATTTCATGGATTTCATTTCTTTCCCACATTGGTTGTTTCTGGTTTCAATTGTTTCCTAAGGTACTCTGTTTTGGTATCTGTATCTTCTATAACATCAATAACTATGTCTTTCATTATGGTCACCATCTCTGTAGTTATCAAAGAAATTATTTTGGATTCAATTTTTCTAGAACCTCATTCTTCTGCTTTGTTACTTCCACTGTTAGCTGACTGAACTCAGGCCCTTGTGCTTGCCAGGGAGCGCTTATTCCACTGAGCCATCTCCCCAGCCCTATCACTGTTAGCATTTTATTTTTATTTTTTGTTATTTTATAGAGCTAAAGTGCGTGGCTTTCTGATTGTTCCATGTCATTGCCCCTGGGGTTTTTGCCTTTGGTGAACTGCAAGTTTGAGGTTGCATCTTGTTTAAATGTCTTCTTATTTTCTTTTTTAAATTAATTTGTGGATTGGTGGTTGTAAATTGCTTATAGCAAGTTGCTTTATTGCTAGTGCATAGAACCCTTGGGAAATGACTACTTCTCAGAGAGCCCTTCCAAGTCTATTTGACTTTTGAGTTTTTAGTGTGTTGCAAGATCCTACATCTTCAGTTTATTGGGATGAGAAGTTGCTGCTTATTTGGTCCAGCTGCTAGTTCTTTGGCACTGACCTATGATATTGTTTGTGACCTTTAGGCAACCTCAGTCTTGGTATACCAGTAAGAACAATTGATTAGAAAAATCATGTCACTTTTGCTAAAATCAGCAATAACAATAGCGTTAAACACAGCTTGTCAGAAAATGACAAGCTGTGATAAGTATTGATTTGCTACATGAACTAGCCTAGATTTTGTACATAACAAAATCTATAATGATTCAGAAAATTGTATGCAATAAATAAGCCCTCAAGGGCTAGCCAGATAGCTCAGCAGATTAAAGCACCTGCTTAGGCAGATGAAGGGACTGGGGTTCAATCCCCAGAGTGCTGTGTCAGTCCTGCTCCCACAGCACACGGAGATACTGATTGAGACTGGTCATGATGGTGCATGCCTCAAATTCCAGTGCTTGGAAAGTTGAAAAGAGGAGAATCACTGCAAGTCCAATCTGTGTAGTGAGATCCTTTGGGTCCTGTACTAAATACATTTTTTTAAAAAGCCCTCAATATGTTACATTTACCCTCAGGGAGGAAATTTAAAAGAAGGTAGGGGAAAAAAAACCAGAGAAATAGAAGAGGAAGAGCGAGGCATGGTAGTATATACCTATAAAGCCAGCACTTGGGGTGCTGAGGCAGCAGGATCACTGTGAGTTCATGGATAGCCTCAATGCACAGTGAAACCTTGTCTGAGAAAAAAAAAAAAAAAAAAAGACAAGATTAGAAGCAAGGCTGGGAGACGGGGGAAATGGCCCAGTGGAATAAACACTTCCCTGGTGTTATGGTTTGGTCTAGTTGTCCCCCCGAAGGCCTGATGTAGCCATGGGATGGAGACTTCTAGAGTTTGTGATTAACTCATGATCCACTGGGATTATGTGTGATCCAAGGCCAGAATTATGCGTTTTAGTACTGCTGGGATTATGGGTGTGAGTACTACCTCCCACCCTGGGGCGGAGAGCCTGAATGTAATATAAGAGAGAGACAGACTTTAAGCAGCTATTGCTCTTTGTTGCATTGTTGTTGTTCCGCTGCCATGAACTGCTGCTTTCTGACATGTGCCATTCTTCTACCTTGGAGCCAGCTGAGTATAGACTGAAACCCACAGTAACTGTGAGCTAAATAAACCTTTCCTTCCTTCATTTTGGATGTTGGGTATTTATCCCGGGAATGAGAGAAGAGTAACTAAGATACCTGGCAAGCACAAGGGCCTGAGTTCAATCCCTGGTTCCAGAAGAAAGACGAGAAAAAAAAAAAAAGAAGCAAGGCTGGGCAACAAAGGAAGAGCACACAAACTTTAGGTAACCAGTCATGAAGACAAGAGGAACAGGGCAGCGGTATAGCTCAGTAGACTAAGCGCTTGCTTAGGTAAGCGGAGGGACCAGGGTTTGATCCCTGGTTCCCCATGCTGTGCCGGCCCCGCCTGCAACCCTGGCATGGTGACGCGTGCCTGTAATCCCAGCAAGTAGGAGGCAAAAAGCAGGAAGATCATTGTGATTGTGGGCTGCATGCAAAGTGAGACCCTGGACCAAAAAAAAAAAAGACAAGAGGAACAACCAAGATGCCCATCACATGAGGAATGCTTGAAAAGGATGTGGTATTTTTATACAATGGAGTATTACTCAGCTGTAAAGAATGATGAACTCAAAGCCTTCATATTTAAGTGAATGCCATTTGAAGACATACTTATAAGCAAAATAAACCTGACCCACATGTGCAAATATTGTGTAGTCTCCCTAGTATAACTCAAAGGAAGAATTGCAAATAGAAATGTATAACATAGTTAAAAGGAAAGTGAAAACTTGAGGATTGGACAATGAGGAGAGGGCAAGGAGAAATGTTAAGAAACATGACAGAGGCAAGACTATTCACTTATACATACTAGATGAGTAAGACAATGATCCTGAGAAACATCAAGAGATTTTTGAAACTAGCAGTTAAGTGGTAGGATTCTCTTGGGTCAGGGAGATGGCTCAGTGGAATAAGTGCTTCACTGGCAAGCTCAAGGGCTTGAATTCAATCCCTGGTTCTGCCATAAAGAGAAAAAAAAAAAAAGTGGTAGGATTCTCACCCCAACTAACTATATATGCTGATACCTGTGAACCAAGCAACTGCACTGAATTTAACAATGTGTAATAGAAGGGTCACACTCCAAATGCCTGCCATTCTGGACTTGTAAATATGTACTTCTTGTCATGACATACTAGCTATTACTATACTGCCATCTTTTAAAGGGTAGTAAAAGAAAAATAAGACAAAAAAAGTCACAAGACAGTCCTGCTACAATGATACTATGCTGTATATGGATGGATTTCTAAATATCTATGTAAATATATGTAAGTATTCCTATTTTTTAAAAATTTTTTCTTCATATTCTGGCTTAGAGTTTAGTATCTCAATACTTGATGGAAAATACATGTTCCATGTTATGCCAAAAAAAAGACAAAAGGAAAAAGAAGCAAGAAATAAAAAGAATGGAACAACCACCAAGAACAACTAGATATAGTGTTCACACTCCTATAAAAACAAGAACAGAGGGTGGCTCTGCTGGAGTTGCTGTTGAGCCTGGTGCACAGTGTCCATTTAAAGTGACAATGGGTAGAGTGGCACCACTGGGAAGTTGGCTGGGCTGGGCTGGGCTGGGCTGGGCCAGGCCGTGCTAGGCCAGGCTGTGGGAGCAGCGAACCCAAATCCCCTCAGGAGGGTTAGTGGCTGTGGCTGCCAGACAGAAAAGAACCAGGAATAGGCCAGGTGCCTCCACGTAGTAAAGGCTGAGAGCTGTTACACAGTCCTTAGAACCTGTACTGGGGAGAAATAGCATACAAGCAAGAAGCTTACAGCCTCAATGGAGAAAATGTTTTCATGTCAGAGACCAAGAATTCTTTGTCATTTATGTCACTCCTTCTCCAGAAAGAAGATACCAAAAAGCTGCAATCAAAGATCATTTCATCCCAGCACTCGGGAGGCTGAGGCAGGAGGATTGTTGGTGAGTTCGAGACCAGCCTGAGCTACAAAGTGAGCTTAAGGCCAGCCTGAACTGCAGTGAGACCCTGTCTTGAAAAGACAAAAAAAAAAAAAAAAAAAAAAAAAGATCATTTCATGTTATTGATAGTCACTAATAAGCCAAAAACATCAACTGCAGCG
The DNA here is from genome assembly GCA_004027165.1 of Ctenomys sociabilis. Taxonomy (NCBI): domain Eukaryota; kingdom Metazoa; phylum Chordata; class Mammalia; order Rodentia; family Ctenomyidae; genus Ctenomys; species Ctenomys sociabilis. Next base: position 19,590 of record PVKA01033670.1, read on the forward strand.
TTTCAGACCAGTTCTATCATTCCAGAATGCCCCATCTGGTTGCCCTGGTTGAGGACAAAGGAAATGGGATCAAGACAGCCATAATCAACATGGTTAACGTTGCAAAGGTGCTTGACCGGCCTCTAGTGTATTCTACCGAATACTTGGGTTGAGAGCTGGGAGCACAGACCCAGTGTGATGTAAAGAATGACAAGTATGTTGTCAATGGATCTCATGAGGCGAATGAGCTGCAAGACATGTTGGATGGGTCCATTAAAAAAACTTCTCTGCTTTGTGGTCTCTTCCTCTGGGGGGATAAGGTCATGAGTGAGGGCAGAGTTGAGTTTTGTGGCCTTTTCTTCCCCCTTCACAGAGCTTTCTGCAGCACCATGTTGGGGAAGAGCATCAGGAGGTTCACGACCTCTGTGGTGCTTCACAGCCACTACGAGGAGGGCCCCAGGAAGAATTTGCTGTCTTCTGTGGAAAACAAGTGGCAGTCGCTGGCTGTGATGACCTTGTACTTTGGATCTGGTTTTGCAGCACCTTTCTTTATAGTGAGACACCAACTGCTTAAGAAATGAGGATGTTTATTTTTTTACATCACATTTTTTTTCCAGTTTCAAATCAAATTATTAGAACAGACTCAATAATTAATACATTACGTATTATTTTCTTAGTGATTATTAGTTGTACAAGGTGCATACATGATACTCTATCTACAAACACTATTAGAGCAGATGCCTCTAATCAATGAATTAAGAGAATGTAGTTATATACTTATCTTTTTTTAATGCTGAATTATAGTACAGTTTTAATAATTAATACTTTTTACATTGTTATCTTCCTAGTGGTTATCCATAGTACAAGAAGCAGACAGGATATCCTGTCCAAACACTATTAGTGAAAATGTTTCTTTTCATAGAATTACGTGAAAGTAGCTACATATTTATCCTAACTGTTCTGTATATACAAATACAAAATGGTCCTTCCTTTGTATCCCCCCCCCTTTTTTTTTTGTTTAGTCCTGTCAGAGATGAGGATGTTTTAATTCATCCCCTTTTACAGATGGGTAGTATTTCGCAAGAGGTGAAGCTCTTTGGAAACAGATCAAACTTAATTTCACATGGCATCCTAGATATGTTTGTAAATAAATATGCAGGCCTAATACCTCTTCTCTGAAATAATAAATAAATAAATAAATAAATAAATAAATAAATAAAATTGTTCTCTATCCTGAGTATGAGAATCCTGAAACAGGTCTGTATGTGAATCTGAAGAAGCAAACAATAGGTAATTTTTGTAAAGCCTGTGACTGTTGAGGTGTGCTTGATGCACATCATAAACTCTGCACATTCATATTCAAAAACACACCTGAGAACAGTAACAGTGGTACACAAAAGGAAAACAGAAAGGGCAAAGAAAGGAAAATGGCTTGTGTCCAGCAGTGAGACCCCACCCCCACCCCCCCAACTGAAATGAGACCCCCCCCAGGGGGACTGTAGAGGAGGAGGAGGAGAACTGGGGTGAGGAAAAACCAGGAGGCACAGCGGCACAGGATGGGCTAATGTAAAAGTAATGTGATGAGTTAATGTAAAACTCAATGTAAAATTTACTCTGCTCAACTTTCTGTGAACCTGCTGCTTCCTTGTAAGACCACAAGGAGGCTTGGCATACCATTGATAAATCATCAACAGAGTTCCCAGAAAACAAATCTCCCAGAAAAAAATATATGCTGAGTAATGGTCATGGTATCTCTAAAGGTACTGTTCTATGTTAAATGGCAAATTTGTTTGCCAAACAGGGTGCAGTTTCTACCTTTAAAACCTCTGTACTTAGCCGGGCGTGGTGGCGCATGCCTGTAATCCCAGCACTTGGGAGGCTGAGGCAGGAGGATTGTTGTGAGTTCGAGACCAGCCTGAGCTACAAAGTGAGCTCAAGGCCAGCCTGAACTGCACAGTGAGACCCTGTCTCAAAAAGACCAAAAAAAAAAAAAATAAATAAAAAAATAAAACCTCTGTACTTGTAAGGCTCCTGGCTATTTGTCCGCTCCTGCGTGAGTATAATCAAGTGGTCCCGGGCTGGTATAAAAGGCTGATATTTAAATTTTAATTTGGATTCATGTCTGGTTTCCTTGTTGAGAACCCATAACAGAGATCAGGGCCACACTATAGTCCTGACACTCAGCGACAATCTAGACAATCTAGAAAGAACCATAAAAAGGAGTGTGAATATCTTGTTTCATTTTGTTAAGAAAAAGAGGGAACGAAGAGATGGCTTAGTGGAATAAGCCTGAGAATCTTCCCGGGCAAGCACAAGGGTCTGAGTTCAATCCCTGGTTCTGCCAAAAAAAAAAAAAAAAAAAAAAAAAAAAGACAAAATTTAGGGGCCAGGGAGATGGCTCAGTGAAATAAGAACTTCCCTGGCAAGTGCAAGGGTCTGAGTTCAATCCCCAGTTCCACCTTAAAAAAAAAAAAAAAAAAAAAGTTGCAAAGAAAAAGAGGGAAGAAGACATCATTGACTCATCTGACAAAGAAATTGTTGCTGAAGCCAAAGCTTTACCAGCTGTAAAAGCCATGGACGCTTTTGTTCTGACTGACGTTCTTTTTAATGAGAATATTAGAAAATTAAGGGATATAGGGGCTGTTCCCTCTGATTCTGTCACAACCACAGAAAAGCTCAGTGGCACCTCTTTTGTCATGTGGAGCATGCGGTAGTGACACTTCAGGTTCAGTTCTCTCCAAGATCCCGCATATCTCGAAGGAGATGCACGACGAAGACCTGTTGGAAGAGGAGGTCCTCATCGACCGGAGACTGGGTGTGGTGGCGCCTGCCTGTAATCCCAGCTCTTGGGAGGTTGTAAACTGATGGATCACTACAAGTCTGTTGTAGTAGTGAGACCCTGAACACCCTGTAGACCCCCCCCCAAAAAAAAGTGGCTGAAGGAGACAGAGGAAGAATCTAGAATCTTCCGGTAGTAAAGAGGAGGATCAGGATGAAAGCATCGAGGTGGTAAAGACTGACAAGTATGACGACATTGATATCGATGCCATCTAGGGATGGGTGCAACCTAGCTAAAGGTGCAGTGCCACAGGTCATTCTCCCATATCAGCTGGAAGCGAACGTGTATGCAGGAGCTAAGAGTGGCTTAACCCTGTGCAGCACTTTGTACTAAAGATCTGTTACTGCGAGTGGTCTGTAACTAAGCCCAGTGAGAAGTCTAGGGTGTCTACACCCTTGGTGAGCAGAGGAAGTTTACTTATTGATAAGCATGTTTCCTTTGAAAAACTAGTGGTGGACATATTTGGATCACATTTGTACAGTTACAAAAAAAGATTTGATTTTGGTCACTTGAAAAACAAGATCAAGAGAAAATACCACCCTCAAAAAAAAAAATCAAGAAGAAAAAGAGAAAAAGAAAAAAAATTATAAAAATATTTATTTAGCGTGTACCTCTGATGTCACCCATACACAGCGTGGACACACAGATTAATTCCAGCAAACCTGTACCTTTAATTCCACTGAAGTTTCTGGCCATGAGACTAAAACCAGATTTTCTTTTCAGCTTGCAAAATTCTGTGCACCTCCTGCTGCCTTGAACTCAGTGCTTGACCCTGCTCCTAGGAGCAGCACGACACAGCCCACAGCTGTTCTGCATTCTGAGCTCAGTCGGCTCCTCCCTGAGATAACTACTGGCCAGTCACCCTGTCCTGGGCGGCATCTGAACTGGAATCACTCACCAGCCACTATGGTCCACTGTGGCCACTGATGCACTCTCCTGGTATGGGGACCTGGTCACCAGTAATCATTGCGCATTTGGAGCTTTGGGCTGCCCCTTCCACACAGTGAGTCCCAGCTCAGAGGAAATGCTGCTGGCCACCTCTTCTGTTGAAGTCCAACTCTGTGTACTCCTTGAGGGCATCAATCCTTGCTAGATCCTTCCTGGGTTCAGGGGACCCATTTCCCTCTTTCTCTTCTTTATGCTGCTGTATTCCAGAATCTGCTACCAAATTTTGGTGAGTTTCTTTCCTTTTTTTTTTTTGTATTTTTGGGAAGGACCTACAGGGTATTCAGGGTCTCACTACTAGATCAGACTCATAATGGTCTGCCGTTTACAGCCTCCCAAGAGCTGAGATTACAGTCATGTGGCACCATGCCCAGCTATGATCAAAATATATGGAAAACATTTAAAATTTTCAAAAATGTGTAGTATAGTAAAAGACACATTGCCAGGAATTCCCTCACAACAACCCCCACCCCCCCCGTGTTGGGTCCATGAGTCCCGCCCCTCTTGTCACTCTCTGGAGCTGACTGGAGGCTTGGGCATTGTGTGGGGTTCTCATCCAAATTAAAAAATTGTCATAATCCACCAGAGGAAAAAGGTTGTGTGAAGGTGCAGCTCAACAGTTTAGAACACAGGATGGGAGTAGGTGAGATGCGTACTGCTCTGCAATAGAAAGTGACCTGACACAGGAGAATTAGAAAGTCCGACTCATTAACAAGCTCAATAATATCTTCAAAATGCACTAAATAATTCAGATGTTTGCTTGGACATTTTTTTTTTTTTTTTTTTTTTTTTTTTTTTTTTTTTTTT
>PVKA01033671.1:0-24153 GCA_004027165.1 Ctenomys sociabilis
ACTCATCCACCTGATCTTTGACGAAAGGGTCAAACACTCTTACTGGAAGAAAGATAGCCTCTTTAACAAATGGTGCTGGAAAAACTGGCTTTCTACATGGTGAAAATTAAACTTGACCCAGGTCTACCACCATGCACTAAGCTAAAGTCAAAATGGATTAAAGATCTAAACATTACAACAGAAACAATCTACTGGAAGAGAAAACAGGAGGAACTCTTGAAGACATAAGGGTAGGTAAAGAGTTCATGAACAAACATATATCTGTATGGGAAACACATGAAAGAATTAACAGCTAGGATCAACTCTTATTGAAAAGTTTTCCACATCCAAACAAATTATCAACAAAGTGAAAAGACAACCCACAAATTTCAAAATAATCTTAACTAATAAGCACTCAGACAAAGGTCTGCTCTCTACAATTTTTAAAGAATTAAGATACATTAGGGCCCTCAAATTTAGACCCAATCCAGAAATGGGCATCTCAGATAAATACACACGTCTCAGAGGACAAAATTAAAGAAGCAAATAAATATATGAAAAAATGCTCCACATCACTAGCCATCTGTGAAAAGAAACAACACTGAGATACCATCTCACTCAAGAAAGAATGGCTATCATAAGGAAATCAAACAACAATAAATGTTAGAGAGGACGTGGGGAAAAGGGAACACTACTCTACTGCTGGTGAGAATGTAGACTGGTGCAACCATTGTGGAGATCAGTGTGGAGACTCCTCACAAAACTAGGACTGGAAATCCCATTCAAGCTGGCTATGCCCCTACTGGGAATTTTCACAGAAGAACTGAAAACATCATATCATAGTGATATATAGCTATGTATATAAGCAGCACAATTTGTGATAGCAAAATGTTAGAAACAACCAAGATGCCAGTCACATAAGGAATGGTTGAAAAAGATGTATTTTTATACAATGGAGTATTAATCAGCTATAAAGAATGATACAGCTTCAAGAAGATATAACAACTCTCAATAAGCCAATAATAGCCAACGAAATACGAAATGTAATAAAAAGCCTACCGACAAAGAAAAGTCCAGGTCCTGATGGATTCTCAGCTGAATTCTACAAGAAATTTATAGAAGATATAATCCCCACACTCCATGAAATTGAAAACGAAACAGTCCTCCCAAAATCATTTCTGGAGGCAAGTATAATACTGATTCCAAAACCAGGAAAAGACACAACCAAAAAGGAGAACTACAGGCCAATCTCCCTCATGAACATAGATGCAAAAACACTCAAAAAAATCCTAGCAAACAGAATACAGCAAATCATCAAGAAGATCATACACCATGACCAGGTAGGATTCATTCCAGGGTTGCAAGGATGGTTCAATAATCGAAAATCTATAAATGTAATACACCGTATTAATAGACTGAAATCTAAAACCCACATGATCATCTCAATTGATGCAGAGAAAGCTTTTCACAAAGTCCAACACTCATTCATGTTCAAGGTCCAACAGAAAAGTGGAATAGATGGACTCTACCTTAACTTGATAAAAGCCATCTATGACAACCCAAAAGCTCATATAATCCTAAATGGGGAAAAACTGAAATCTTTTACTCTTAAGTCAGGTACAAGACAAGGATGTCCTCTATCACCCCTCCTATTTAATATAGTCTTGGAATCCTTAGCAACAGCCATTAGAAAAGCAGGAGAAATAAAGGGAATAAGAATAGGTAAAGAAGAAATTAAATTATCACTATTTGCAGATGACATAATACTTTACTTTGAAGACATCAAAAATTCCACCAAGAAACTACTAGAACTGTTACAGAAATTCAGTAGCACAGCAGGATACAAAATCAATACTCAAAAGTCGATAGCATTCCTCTATACAGATAACAAGCACACTGAAAGGGAAACAATAGAAACAATACCTTTTACAACAGCACCGTGGAAAATGAAATACCTTGGGATTCACTTAACCAAGGAAGTCAAACCTCTTTTCATGGAAAATTACAACAACCGAAGAAAAGAGATTATAGAGGATTTCAGAAAATGGAAAGATATTCCATGCTCCTGGATAGGAAGAACCAACATCATGAAGATAGCCATACTCCCAAAATTGCTGTGCAGACTTAATGCAATCCCTATCAAACTGCCACCAACATACCTCCCAGATATAGAGAAATTGTTCCTAAAATTTTTTTGGAACCACAAACGACCTACAACAGCAAAGGCAATCTTGGCCAATCAAGACAAGGCAGGAGGCATCACAATTCCTGACTTGAAATTATACTACAAAGCCACTGTGGTAAAATCAACATGGCATTGGCAACAAAATAGACCTGAGGATCAATGGAATAGATTAGAAGGTGCAGAAGCATCTATGAACACACTCAGCCATCTGATCTTTGACAAAGGGGCCAATCATACTTACTGGAAGAAGGATAGCCTCTTTAACAAATGGTGCTGGAAAACGTGGCTTTCTATATGCCAAAAACTAAAACTTGACCCAGCTCTATCACCATGCACTAAGTTAAAGTCAAAATGGATTAAAGATCTAAACATTACAACAGAAACACTCAATCTACTGGAAGAGAAAGTAGGAGGAACTCTTGAAGACATAAGGGTAGGTAAAGAGTTCATGAACAAACATATATTTGCATGGGAAGCACTTGAAAGAATCAACAACTGGGATCAACTTTTCTTAAGGAGCTTCTGCATGCCAAAAGAAATTGTCAACAGAGTGAAAAGACAACCCACAAATTTTGAAAAAATCCTAACTAATAAGCAATCAGACAGAGGTCTGCTGTCTAGAATATATAAAGAACTAAGATACAACAGGGCCCTCAAATTTAAAGACCCAATTCAGAAATGGTCATCTGAGATGAATACATACTTCTCAGAGGACGAAATTAAAGAAGCAAAAAGAAACAACACTGAGATACCACCTCACTCAAGAAAGAATGGCTATCATAAGGAAATCAAACAACAACAAATGTTGGAGAGATTGTGGGGAAAAGGGAACACTTCTCCACTGCTGGTGGGAATGTAGACTGGTACAACCATTGTGGAGGTCAGTGTGGAGACTCCTCAAAAGAGTACGACTAGAAATCCCATTCAAGCCGGTTATCCCCCTACTGGGAATTTTCCCAGAGGAACTGAAAACATTGTTTCATAGTGATATATGTGTACTGTTTATAGCAGCACAATTTGTGATAGCAAAATCTTGGAAACAACCAAGATGTCCATCACATGAGGAATGGTTGAAAAACATGTGGTATTTCTATATAATGGGGTATTACTCAGCTATTTTTTTTTTTTTTCAGAACCAGGGATTGAACTGAGGCCCTTGCACTTTCCAGGGAAGTGCTTATTCCACTGAGCCATCTCCCTGGCCCCTACTCAGCTATTAAGAATGGTAAGCTTGAAGCATTTATATTGAAGTGGATGCCACTTGAACATATACTCATAAGTGAAATAAACCAGACACAAATGTGTAAGTATCGTATAGTCTCCCTAGTATGAGAAGCGAAAAGCAGAAATACAAATGAAAACACAACAACAATTAAAAACGATTGAGTCAGATAAGGCAAAGTGAATGGCATATGCTGCAGGATACTAATCAGCTTTTCTTCTGGATGGTTAACAACCTAAGCTCACAGATCAAAATTGGAGAAATAGAAGAGCCACAAGGCCAGCCAACATTTTGGCTCTAGCCTTTCAAGGTCAGCGAAGACTCAGGACATAGGAGAACCTGTACCGCAACATCATGAAACTCAGTTGAGCTCCAAATTTTCTGAACAAGGAGATTATGGAGCCACAGAGGAAAGAGATCGAAGTTCTATAATGTGCCTGGGGAGAGTCACATGGAGAGAAAACTTTCTCTCAGGCTCTCACAGAGAGTAAACTGGTCAAGCGTTGGCCGTGACTCATCCACATGGATGACACAGACAAAGGATCTACAGAATAAGGTACAGGACTACAAGATAAACTACAAGATAAAGTGAGGGGACTTCACTGACCTCATAAGAAACAAAAAGTACATGTGTTGGTATATAGGTCTTGCTCTATCTAGGTCTTAACCATCCAATAGAAAAGTATTAAAAATGAGGTATACACCACGGGGCCAAAATAATAAGTTGCGCTGTAAATGGCTATCGCTGACAACTTCTTCAGATAACTCACCATTGTTGTGGAATGCTGGACTGTGTTGGATTGTGTCATCAAGTTTAGGCACCTAAATTAGTTGAATGACAATGGAGTGTCCATCTTTGACAGGTGTACACAAAGGAAGGGGTAAAGAAAGGAAGAATCATGATGTGTGTGTATGGACAGTACAGTTGGAATAGATAACGCCGTGCTTCTACATAATTCTATGAGAGGCAAGATTTGCACTAATTGTGGTTGGACAGGATATTATGTCGGCTTCTAGTACTATGGACAACCACTAGGAAAATAACAAGGTAGAAAGTATTAATTATTGAATCTTTGATGTAATTCAGGTATAAAAAATAAGATACCTAAACAGCTACACTCTTAATTTACTGATAACAGACATATGCTCTAATAATAATGTCTGTAAGTATAATATCATGTATGCACCTTCTATGATACCAAAACATTATGAAAATAGTTTGCAATGTATTAATTTATCAAATCCATCTTGTCAAGGTATCTTAAAACTGTCTCATTTATATTTGTACTTCAATGAAATACAAATTTAAAAAAGTGATAAACTTGAAGTATTTATATTTAATGCCACTTGAACATACACTCATAAGTGAAATAAACCAGACACACATGTGCAAATATTGTGAAGTCTCCCTAGTATAAGAAATCTAAAGAAGAAATACAAATAGAAAGTTATAACAAGAAGTAAAAATAATTTAGTCAGATAGTTAAGGTAAACTGAACTGCATATGTTGCAGGGTAAATAATCAGCTTGTCTGCTGGAGAGTTAACAACCTAAGTTTGCATATCAAAAATTGGAAAAATGGTAGGGATGAATGGTCAGCCAACATTTTGGCCCTAGCCTTTCAAGGTCATGACTTGGAGAACCTGTACTGTAACATCATGGAACTCAGTGGTTCCCCAAATTTTCTGATCAAGGAGATTATGGAGCCACAGAGGAATGTGACTGATGATCTATAGTGTGCCTAAGGAGAGTCACAAGGAGAAAAAACTTTCTCTTTGGCTTTCACAGAGAGCAAACTGGTCAAGCAATGGTCGTGACTCATCCACATGGCTGACACAGACAAAGGATCTACAAAGTCAGGTACAGGATTACAGGATAAACCCTGAGGGGACTTGACTGACCTCATCAGATACAAAAGTTACATTTTTTTGTTACATATGTCTTGCTTTATCTCAGTCTTAACCATCTAGCAGAAAAGTATAAAAATTAGGTATATAAAATAAGACATAATAGTAAGCTGAGCTGTAAATGTTTCTAGTCAACATCTTCTTTGGATAACCCACTACTACTGTGGACAGCTGGACTGCATTGGATTGTTTCGCTGAATTCAAGCACCTGTAATAATTGAATGACAAGAGAATACCCATTTTGACAGGAGTAAACAAAAAAAAAGGAGATAAAAGGAAGAACAATTCTGTGTTTATATCAACAGTACAGTTAGGATAAATATGCAGTACTTTTGCATAATTCTTTGAGAAGAAAAATTGGCATTAATAGTGTTTGGACAGGATATCCTGTTTGTTTCTTGTACTATGGATAACCACTAGGAAGATAACAATGTAACATGTATTAATTATTGAAACTGTACTATAATCCAGCTTTTTTAAAAAAATGATAGGTATACAGATACATTTCCTATTTCATTGATTAGAGGCATGTGCTGTAATAGTGTTTGTATATAGAAATCATGTATGCACCTTGTACAACAAAAAACAACTATGAAAACAATATGCAATGTATTAATTATTCAATCTGTCCTACTTATTTGATTTCAAACTGTCTCATTGCTATTTGTTCTTCAATAAAATAAAATTAAAAAGGGTAATAAATAAAAAACAGAGATAAGAATAAAATGTCACAGGACTGTTCTGCTACAAGGCTGTATAAGGTTAGAATTCTAAATTTCTGTATAAAAATATGTAACCATTTACTCCTATTTTTTAATTTTTTTTCATTTTTTCCTTCATTTCTGTTGGGATTTAAAATTTAACATATCAATACTTGGTGAAAAATACCTGTTCCATGGTATGCCTAAGATGTTTGATATTCAGACAGACAGTGAGGTTAAGCTCAATTCCCTATGTTGTAGGATAATAATAATAAGCTTCTTTTCTAGAGGCTTAACAACCTAAGTTTGCACACCAAAAATTAGAGAAAAAGAAGGGCTACAAGGGCAGCCAACAATTTGGCCCTAGCCTTTCAAGTTCAGTGAAGACTCAGGACATAGGAGATCCTACACTGTCATACCATGTAACTCAGTTGTGTCCTAAATTTTCTGATCAAGGAGATTATAGGGCCAAAGAGGAAAGTGATCAAAGGTGCAGAGTGTGCCCAAGGAGAATCACATGGAGAGAAAACATTCTCTCAGGCTTTCACAGAGAGCAAATAGGTCAAGCAATAGCCATGACTCATCCACATGGCTGACACTGACAAAGGATCTACAAACTGTAGTACAGGGTTTCAGGGTAAATCCTGAGGACATCTGACTGACCTTAGGAGTTATATAAGTAACATTTCTTGTTATATAGGTCTTGCTTTATCTTGGTCTTAACCATCCAGCAGAAAAGTATAGACATGAGGTATAAAAAGTAAAGCCATATTAATATGCTGAGCTGTAAAACGCTCAAGTGCACAACTTCTGACATTGCCAGTCTTACAGAAAACCCACTACTATTATGGACTATTGGATTATATTGGAATATTTTGTTGAATTCACGTACCTACAATATTTAAATAACAATGGAATACCCTTCTCTGGCAAAACTAACCGCAAAAATGGGGATACATATGAATGACCATTTTGTATCTGTATATTCAAAATATAGGATGTATATACAGCTGCATTCTTTTAATTCAATGAATAGAGGGGTTCGTTCTACTAGTATTTGTGGACAGGATATCATGTCTGTATCTTGTACAATGAATAACAAATTAAGCAATGTACTAATTGCTGAAACTGTGCTAGTAATCAGTTTTGAAACTGTCTCATTGCTATTTGTTTCTCAATAAAATTATTTTTAAAAATGAGTGTGCTATGTATATTTATTTGTGTGTTAATATTTGAGTTTGTGAGTGCCTAAAAACTACTCAGAAATTTAATATAATTCCCCAAAATATGAACAATTTTGCATAAAAAAATCACAGATATGCTCACTGAGAATGACAAATAAATTAATCCACTGAGTTTGTACAACATCTGCTACATCTCAGTGTGTGTACTAGACACTAGAGCTATGAGCCGGAAAAGTGAGTGCTACTGTTTTACGAAATTCACATGCTAATGTGAAAAAGAAGGAGATGTATCTACCGTGGTAGGGTGATGTGTGATAATTCAGAATGATAAAGAAATGCCTACATCTCATAGTGTGAGAATATAGGGACCCATTTCATCTGGGAGACTGAGGTGGTGTCATGTGAGGAATACACACTGAGCATTAAAAGTTCTGGAGGCATTCATAAAGTGTGAAACAAAGACTGAACATTGTGGTAAGGAAACAAGGGAGCCAAAGACACAGGGAATTATTGGGGCTCAGAAAGATACACATATTTGGAGGAACACTACTGCATCTCCACGAGGAAGACTCAGCAGGACTTCAGAACACAAACCAGCCCATTCACTTTAGACCTTTGGAACTCACCACACACCCTAGATCTGGTGAGGACACAAAGCAAAGAGCACCAGTCTCTCACCTGCCCCCAAAGGGGCAGGGGAAGGTTCTTAATGTCCTCACCACTTCACATTCTCCTAATCTTTTTTCTTACAGTTGTCTTGATAAACTTTTTAAATGTAAATCAGGACACATCTTACTGCTCTATCAATCTACTCTCATTGCTCTTTTGATTAGGATTATGATCTAATCTATTGAAGCACAGACTTTAAAAGAGAAAACTAGTCAGGTATGGTAGTGTGTGCCTATACATCCAGTACTCTGGAAGACTGAGGCACAATGATCACAAATCCAAGCCCAGGTCAGGGAACTTAGCAATTTAGTGCCATGACCTGTGGTTGTAGTTTAGTGCTAAAACACTGGGTTCAATTCCAAGTACTAAAAAACAAACAAAAAACAGTAAACTTATTTCAAAGTTATTATGAGCCTTCAATAGCAAAAAGTCGTAGGAGTTCAGCATGGTGGCACTTGCCTATAATTCCAGTAATTTGCGAAGCTGAAGTAGGAGGAACACAAATTCAACGTCAGCCTGGCCAGCTGAGTGACTTAATGAGACCCAGTCTTAAAATTAACAAATAAAAAGTGGGAGCCAGTGATATAGCTCAGTGGCATAGCACCTGCCTGGCAAGCATAACACTGCAAGTCCAATTCCAGGTACAAAGGAAAAAAATTAGATATAGATGATATAGATAGATATAGATATAAATATACATATATAGATATAGATATAGATATATAGATATAGATATAGATATAGATATAGATATAGATATAGATATAGATATAGATAGATATATGGATGGGGAAGTAGCTCAGTATAAAGACCCTGGGTTCACATCCCAGTATCAGAAAACAATACTGGGACCCAAAAAGGCTGTGTCAGTGCTAGATACATATACGTGTTTACCTTAAACTGCAGCATGTCATCCTTATGGTAGGTCACCTGCAGGCGGAGGGGGTTCACAGGGGTGGAGGGGAAGGCGTTGGTGTAAAGAGAAGACTTTAAGGAGATGTCAGCGCTGGCTCCGTGCGAGGCATACTGAATGTTGCTGACCGAGTATAAATCGTTGACAAAATAGCAGTAGGGGACCCCAGGAGAGCTGGATTCCTGAAAAGTAAATGTCACATCCTAGTCAGCATGTGTTCCCCGAAAGACTTGAAAAACGCAAATTATACAGAGATGAAGTCACGTCATTACTCACCCTTATATCAGTTGGTAGTGCCAAAAATTCAAATTACTCATCTCCAAACAAGAAACGTGCTAAAATGATCCACCCCCACCCCACAGGCCTCCTTCCCTTGAAAACCCTTTCTTTCTGTAAGTCATCCCTGGGTGCACAGCTTCTGTGACTGTGCCCGTGAGCCTGCAGGTGAGGGGCAGAGCTCAGCAAGCACTAACCTGCAGCGCACTCACCTCCCAGACGCAGCCGCGGGCAGTGCATTGTGCTTCAGAAGAGCCCCCATCATCGGGGTAGCAGTCTATTTTTTCTGCATCCTTTATATTTGTGCTCCACACTACAGTGTATTGTTCTCCCAGGACAAGATTAATTTCTGAGATAATGGCAATCTGTAGGAACAGAAAAGTCACAGGGAAATTCATCCTCAAGACAAAGGCTCTGCAAAATCAGAAATTCTTTTGTAGAGAAAAATTATCTTTAGACAAGACTCAACAACCAAAGTAACATATGACTATAGTTTGTATGAAGGATTACATATAACAGTAGGTGACTATGACATGGCAATAGGACAAATAATATTCTGTCAGAATCTTGTGCTTTATAATGTGGGAAAATGTAAGTCACAGAAAATCTGCTGAGATCACCCCTTTCTTTCCTTCTTAACTCCTTTTCCTATGGTAGTGGCAAAAAAAAAACTCCTCTGCTTTCTGAAACTGAGTTTGCCTTCTTGCTCTCCACTTCCAGAACCACTGTGCCCCATGGTCCATGGTGAGAGGAAGAATCGCACTTAGAATTCCTATGACTGGAGATCTTATAGCCATTATTCCATGGGACTCTTACACAAATTCTTATTTCAATTCCTTAAGTTCTGTTTTATCAACTTCAAGAGTGGTGAGTTCTACAGGTCATAACATTTTCTTTCATTTCGTATCTCAGGCTCCTCAGTTCTTTAAGCCTGTACACTCTCAATTTTAAATCACTTCAAACTGCACATTTCTCTATACATTAGTCTTATGCTGCCCTTTTCTTTAAATAGTTCTTACGGTAGTTAACATTCTCATTTGTCTGAAGCAAGATCACATTTGAGGGATTATTGTCCTTCTTCCAGTCTGCCCCCAGTCTAAATCATACTGCACTTCTCTGTCCTACTAATCCACACCCTCCACCACCACCTTCAATAAAGCCTAACGTCAGCATCATTAAAAGAAACTTTAAAAATTAAATCATGTATGGCTTTCTCATAGGGCCATCTCAAACACTTCAAAATAGGACCACAGGTTTCTTCCAGGCCAAACCAATCTCTTCTAAAAAGGAATCTGCCAAAGCTTTTTATAAAAGATTCACAGACTGATGCCACAAACCTTAGCTTGGCTTATCCTAAAGTCTCAACATGTGATGGTTTACATTGACTGTACCATTTTCTAGGAAAATGATATCCAGTTTTGGATTGTGCTGTGGCCTTCCCTGTATAACACATTTCTTTACTATCATTATTTCAGATTAAATACAAAGTTCCACTGGGGAGCTGGCTTAGGGGTCCACCACCTCCCTAGAATATGGGTTCAGTCCCAGCCCAACAATTCAAATAATAACTAAATTTTTAATTATGTAGCATAAGAATGACTATGAAAAGGTAAATTTAACTTCACTGAGAGTTGCTCACCAAGCATTTACTTCTCAATATAAAGGCCTACCTCTACAACTTTGTCTCTTTCATCAGTTTTCCTTTTTTTAAAGATATGTCTTGGAACAGAGGCATGGATAATTGACCTAGGGAGCCACTTCCAATCATAAAGAAAAGATCCCAAACCTTATACTCTTAAATCTCTGAGCCAGTACTAGTACCTTTGTACCGTATATTCATAAACAAAGAACAAAATCCCAATTTCTTACCACTTGGACTTCTTTTCTCACTCAAATCTATCAACTGTTCCCTGAGGCACAATCTTTCAGGGTCATTGCTTTCTCCTAGAAATTTGGCTTAACTATACCAATAAATTTTAATCATCAAATAATACATAATCTAATACCTCCCCCAAACTCACTTAACTGGCTGCCCACTTTCCCAATAGTTTGATGTGTAGAAATTATATCTCCCCATAACCTAAACTCAACAAAGAAAGAGCTCTTTTGCTCTTATGTTAATATATTTGGCTAACAGGGATTGAGCTTATTTCCATGAATGTAGTTTTTAAATGGCTTGTTCTTAACAATATATACAAGCAGTCATACACTATTTACAGCATTATAATGAATGCATCCTCAATATGTGTTCTTGGAATAAAATATCAAATATCATAAATCTGTAGTCATAGTAGCTGTCTAAATTGAATTATATCCATAAATTTGGAAAGTCTCTCACATGTGATCAGGATTATTTGGAGTAAAAAGTTCTTATAATACTAGGTCATCAGAGGAATTGATTACAGTCTGTTTAAGAGGGTCAGGTCTTATTATGACTCATGAGAGCTTACTTTAGTATAACCTCTAATCAAAGAGGTAGACATTTAATAATATATTATTTACCTTAATGTACTTCCTGAGCACACATAGTATGCATTGGAGTGAGGATCTTAGTACAGAAGAAAAGAAAACGCTGCACAGTTTTCATCCATGAGAATTCTACATCCTACCTTTACGTTTTGGCATCAGCCGTAAGTTTCCAGAACCCTTTCCCTCCGATCCTGTTTCCCAACTTTACTCACTGGTCTTCTTGTAATAACTATAACACAATAACTATTTCTCTGAAAGTGAAGAGAGCAGAGCACTTAGGTGCAGATGAGAGAGACTGGAAAGATGCTTGCTCCATGGCTCCCAACTCATGTTTGGCTGTCTCACTCATTTTCTGTCAGGACCCTCTGACTTCCCAACTCAGAGCTCACAGTACTCCCTGACCCTTCAGGAATCCATGTAACCTTGACAGTAATAAAAAACCATGGGGCTATGAAGAATAATAAAGCAAACACATTAACAGAATGCACTTTTACCTTCAGATTAGGATCATAGGTGACATTAGGAGAAGCTTGAGTCAGGACACCATTGCGTTTCACTACAACATTGGCAGGTTCCTCTGTCCCAAGTATTTTAATCTGCTGAAAAGCTAAGTTATTGGGATCCTTGTAGTTTGAGTGAGAAATATTCACATCCAAGCGGTTCTGCAAAACAATTAAGCACAAGGAAGCACAAAGGTTTGCCTGAAAGGCACACATTCTCATGTACAGTCATACAAATGCTACACCAGGACCAGATACTTCCCCTGCTCTGAATGCTCCAGATTTGGCTACTAGTGCATGCTCAGGAAGCATAATCTTATCTGAATTGAACTATGCATGAGAAAAACATCATCAATATGCAGACACACAATTGGAAAAACTGTATTTACAAAGACTAGCTGCTTTGATTTGTCAATATTAGTGGCTCCCTTGATTACACACATAATGTAACTACTGAATGTAACATTACAAATGGAAATGTGTTCAACTATAGTCATTAATCCCAATGAGATTAAATGCATATTCACACACATACACAAGCACGCACATGGTAATGGTAAGAGGAAAACCCAACGTTAAGATTCAAAGAATTGCAATACTCACTTGGGTGGCAGAAAACTCACATAAGAGGTAAGAATTATTGGCCACAGTATCTGAAAGCAAAAAAATGGAAACTGAGACTCCTGTCCACCACAGCACACATCTCACCTGCCTGCTCTTAAAGCTGACTGCTTCACTGATGGCAGGAGGTCGTTCCTTTTAATGATGACTGAATGACCTTCTACTGTGTGTCTACCACAATTTCTTGACTCATTCATCACTGAGTGGAAACATGGACTGGTCTGGATCTTGGCTACTATGAATAACACTGCAATGAAAATGGGAGTGTACACATCTCTCTGATAGCACTTGTTTGCTATGCTAGAAATGGGATTACTGGATCACATTGTTTTGTTTTTAATATTTTAAGAGACTTTTATATTTTTACATAAAGGCTGAATCAATTTATTTTTATACCAAGAAATTTTCAGAGTTCCCCCATTCATCCACACACCTATGGCAGCATTACTTTTCTCTCATTGTACGACTTCCAAAAATCCTAAATTGATGTATCTCTGCAGGTTTCCATATGTATTTCTCTGTGACTTAGTGATAATAAGCATTTTTTCTTTTCTTTTCTTTTCTTTTTTATATATTTGCCACTGGGTCTTATTATACAGTTCAGACTCCTAGTGATCCTCCTTTTTTCAGCCTCCTCAGCACTGGGATTGTAGGCAGGAAACACCATGCCCAGTCTCAGTAACCGGCTCAGTGCACCCAAGGGTGGGGCCAGCTTGGCATGTGGTTCTGGGTATCGAACCCTGGGCCCTGTGATTGTCTAAGCAGGTGCTTACTTAAGTCCACTGAGCAATCTTGCATGGTTCCAAGGTAAATCCTGAGGGAATCTGACTGTCCTTGTCATATACAAAATTACATTTTTAGTAATATAGGTCTTACTTTAACTTGGTCTTAACCATCCAGCAGAAAAGTGTAAAACCACAAGGTATAAAAAGTAAAGCATATATTAATATGCTGAGCTATAAAAGGCTCAAGTCAACAACTTCAGACAACTGCCAGTTGTGCTGATAGCTCACTACTATTATGGACTATTGGACTATATTGGGTTATTTTCCTGAATTCAAGCACCTACAATCTTTGGACTGACATCAACTATGAAAAGGTCCAGCATCTTTTAATATACCTGTTGGCCAGCTTTAGGTCTTCTTTGAAAAAATACCTATTAGATTCATTTTTAAGTTAGTTTATTTAATCTCTTGCAATTGAGTTTTAGGAGTTCTTTCCATGTTTTCGTTTTTATTATTAATTTTACTGAGAAACAAATAGCAATGAGACAGTTTCAAAACAGGTTAGCAGCACAGTTATAAGAATTAATACATTGCATATTGTTGTCTTTGTAGTAATTATTCATTGTACAAGATGCAGACATAATATCAACAACACTATCAGTAAAATCTTTCTTTTCATTTAACTAAGAGAAAGCAGCTGTATATCTATCCTATTTTGTATATACATATTTTTTTCACTACACAATGGTCCTTCATTTATATCCCCCTTTTTTGTTTACTTTTGTCAGAGATGTGTATTCCATTGCCATTCAAATATTGTAGGTCCATGAATTCAGCAAAGTAATCCAATCATGTTAATACTTTTTAATCAATTATCTGATTGGCACACATGTTCTTTAATTCTGCAGGTTCTCTTTTTTACTCTGTTGATGGTTTCCTTTGGTATTCACAAGCATTCTCTTGATGCAGCAATAAATGTTATTTCTTGCTCTAGTCACCTATGCCTTTGGTGTCAGATATATCTAAGAAAACACTGATGAGTCCAATTTCCTAAGAAATTTCCCCATATTTGGGGATTTCATAGTTTCAGCCCTTATGTTTAAGTTTTCAATTCGTTTTTTATAATAGTTAAGATTTGGACAGAATCAGTGTCAGCAGATAAATGCAAAAATATACCGTGTTTTATATATATATATAATATTCTATAATATAGAATATTATTCAAGTAAAAAAGGGGCAAACTGCCAATTCTGACAGCATGGATGAAGATGGAGTACTCTGTGCTGAGTGAAATAACCTATGAACAATCAAATATATTATGGTTCATTTACATGTGGATATTTATAAATGAACTCTGAAAAAAGTTGGGCAGATACAAGCAAAGGGTGCAACCATGGCTGTAACAGACAGAAGAGTGGTAGAAAGCAGGAGACATCTATTCATGTTTAAAACATTTAACCAAGAGAACATGTTCTGAAAGTTAATGTACGCATGTGTGTTGGCAAATGTGCTCA
This sequence comes from Ctenomys sociabilis, assembly GCA_004027165.1. Lineage (NCBI taxonomy): Eukaryota > Metazoa > Chordata > Mammalia > Rodentia > Ctenomyidae > Ctenomys > Ctenomys sociabilis. The sequence continues at coordinate 14,866 of PVKA01033671.1, forward strand.
TTGGACTATGTAAACATTACACAAAATACATGTATACATTGCTCACCTTGCATATTTTCAAATTTTGCTCATTATCCTTTTTCAATAATATGCAAATATGAAGCATTTTATACTTAAATCTTGATGATAAAAAAATTATGAATAGAGTACTTGAGACCAAGGCCTTATTTTTACTTGCCCTCTTACCATAACCTTGAAAAAATTCTCCTTCAAGTCCTTACAAAGCATATGCTTCATGGGAATCTATTTCCTAAGCCATAGACACAAGACTTTCAGCAGACAAAAAAATGTGCCAAAAGCAGGCCCAGATATATATTCCTTGGTAAAGTATATGCTTTCTGCCTGCATGAGATGTTTTATCATATGAATATATATTCACAGGATCTTGAGTGTAAATTACTTATAGCACAAAAGAATTACAGAATCAGGATTGAAGACATTGCCCAGATACCTACAACTAATATAAAGAGAATTTATTATTGATAACTGTCAGAGGAGATTTACTTATACAAATGTGTTTCCCTTATATCCATGGTTCATGTGTTACTACCCCATTATGGTTTAGAAGAAACCAAAATAAAACTGTTCATTCAGTGACTTTTTGCAGCTGTGCATAGTGCAATTTTTCACACAGCCTAATAACCAGGAAGAATGAAGGCAGTAAGTCAGGAAGTGGGATTAGGACCAGCAATATTCTTGATGCCATACTCACCTTTGGATTCACCATCATCCCAGAAGAGCTCTCCTCTTGCTTCTCTGTTCTCATCCAGGGCAACAAGGAGACCAAGAGGATTCTTCCGACTGTGAGAAATAAGACACATGCAAGAGACAGAGACTTAGCGCTTCAACCACTCTGCCCATGTTTCCGTTAATTGCAAATAGGAAAATTCCTTAGCATCAGGTCACTCTGTTTTCTGGGGGGCAGTAAGAGCAGGCTGGTACAGGCTTCTTTTGCAGTGTTGTCACAAAGGACGGAAATGCCTCAAACACCCCAATAAGCATCATGTAGAAGCCAATAACTGAAGCACTAAAAGCACTGCATTCACTACATTGAAAATGCAGCTGCAACTATTATCTGAGATACAGGCAATTGCGAGGGAAAGATGTAGTAGACAATGATGGTGTAGCAGGGTCATATTAGCAATGAACCCCACAGTAGAAGTGCCATCTGCTGTCAGGGAGAGCCACTTTTCCTGCCTGAGACCATGTTTGCTCAGAAAGCAACGTCCCCCAATAAGCCCTATCTATATGATGGCAACTTCCTGATTTGAGTACAAATTTTTAACTTGAATTAAGACAAAACAAAACATAATTACCTGCTTTCAAATTTAAAATGGGGAACATAAAACAATACGCAGAAAGATAATGAAATGGGCATAGGAAGAGGGATAAAGAAATCTGTTTCATTGGGGACCTGCTCATTTGGAGATACCTCTGCACTACCTCCCGTCTCCTTCTGCTGTGCCTCTCTCTGGTTCAAGTTTCCTATTGGAGTCTCTCACAGCTCAAACTTCTCCATGCAAGTCATGTTAGGTCAACAATAAAATTATCTGCCCTCATTCATATTATGTATCTTGATCTGTCATTGCTAAAAAGTTCAGAAGATACAAAGATGACAAAAACCACAACTCCTGATTTCTTTAACCTTCAATTTTTAAAGAAAGATTAAACACATTTACCAGACAATCAAAGCAGAAGAGCAAAAGTGACATAAGATTCTCTAGGGGTCTTGACTGTCATTTCCAGAAATTCGGTGGACTACACGCTCTGGAGGACACATCCACTGCTATACTACTTGATCCTAGATAAAGCCCAACACATTTCTTTTAAAACTAATTGTTGGCCTTTCAAGTAAATAAAGGACATATCCAACAGCCCACACCAACAACAGGGAAGCAAAATGCTGGTCTCAGACCACAAGAGATCGCAGGAAGCAAAGCCCAGAGATCCCTGGGGACAAACGCCTGAGAAGGCTAACTCTGGGCCTCTACATAATCCACGATAGAGAACCTGAACCTTTGATGCCCATGTGGAGCCAGGCTCAGAGAGGAAGCTCATTTGACGCTGAGCTGGCAGCAGTCCCACTGGCTTGCAACCAAGGGGAAGGCAAATTGCCTCTGGGGGAAGGAGGCCCACCTCCGGGTCCTTATGGTCACTACATTTGAAAAGCAAAATATCGCTAAACAGACAGGCAAGAAGTCACCATGAAAGGCAGTCAAAATAACCAACTGTAGATTTATATTCTCAGCAGGACTTTAGAAAGATGAATTTTCAGCATAAAGGATGAGATAGCCATGACTGAAATGACACAGGGGAAGAGGGTCTTAATACATAAGATTCAGAGTCTGAGAGAAACAGGAACCTTGATATACACTGTTGGAATGTAATTGTGGCAATCAACAGTTTTCTGAGGGAAAAGTGATATGTTAATGCTTTACCTCACTCTTCCATTAGAAAATGGGTGACCTTCGAATTCTTCCTAAGCTATAGCACGTGGACAAAGAAACACTGGATCTGAAGACACTCTTGATTCAGTGTCATAGCACAATGCATGACCCTAGCTGGAGACCTAAGACACTAATGACATCTAATCCACAGAAAAGAACATGGGAAATCACTGCAGAGGCACTGTCCTCTCCCTTCTTTTGTATGTGATGACAGAGACAAAGGGCTGAATCTGTTGGAAAAGGTAGGAAGAACACAAAGAACTTATGTCAAGATTATTTTAACAGGCTTCTCTTGTACTCGATCAAGTATGAGAATAAATTGTTTCCTACTGAATTTAACTCTCCAACTAATTTTTCTAGATGAGGTCACAAGTAATCACATAGAACTGCAACAGAGAAACTTCACTAAAAAATAAAATATATTTTAACATGACCTGAACCTTTAACAAGGCAGCACTCCCACTTCTGGAAGAATTTAAGAAGATTTAATGCAGAGGAAATCGGACCTCAACTTGCATCATTAAGTATGCTCAGGGGCTGAGCTGTGCTGTAAAGTAAAGGGCTTTGCCAGAATGCTGAGGGCCTGTTGGAAAGGGTAATGAGTGGAGACCAAAATGCAGCAAAAATAAATATGTTGGTTTGGAGAACAGCATGCTTTGGCATGGTAGTCGGTGTGTATATTGACGTATTATACGAGACAGTTATTAAGTTCAAATGTAACTTTGGTATCTGACAAGATCAGTCAAATGCCCTTAGGATTTACCCTGTAACCCTGTATAGCAGTTTGCAGATCTTTTGTCTGTGTCAGACATTTGGATGAGTCATGGCCATTGCTTGACCAATTTGCTCTCTGTGAAAGCCTGAGAGAATGTTTTCTCTCTAGGTGACTCTCCTTAGGCACACTATACATTGTTGATCAGTTTCCTCTGTGGGAGGCCCCACAGTCTCCTTGAACAGAAAATGTATTAATTATTGCAACTGTTCTACTAACCTGTTTTGAAACTGTCTCATTGCTATTTCTTTCTCAATAAAATTAAATAAAAATAATAATTACATTAAAAGTAAAAAAGACAAAGAATAATAATAACAACAACAGTGATAATAGCAGCATGTAAAGAAAGAAAGAGAAAAAGGTAACTGCTACAATTAGCAATTAGAAAATCTAAGTAAAATGTATGTGGTTGCTTATTGTAAAAAAAGAAAGTTCAAATGGGAAACTGATTTGAACACCCTAGTGAAAAAGGAGTCCACACTTCCAGCAGGAGAGCAACAGGTTAATATTTTCATTTTAGAAAGGTAGTTTTGTTTTCAGTGCACATAAAACCTGAACTGAACAACTAATACAAAAGGAAACACAGTTTTTGGATTTAGGCATATTTTGATTAAAAGTCTATAATTCAAAAATTAAGGTAATAAGGGAGATTCAAAGGAAAAGACAGATTTCTAACCTCCCAAGAACTCCCAGTGTATTAAAAACAGTGAAGCTATACACTCCTTTATAAATGTATAGCTTTCAAGTGTATAATTTAACTCTGCACCTCTTAGGTATAAATGAAAGTCTCAAACTTTGGTGTCCAAGGTGTATAAAAGAAACATCAGTAACATGTGGGGAAACTTGGGTTTGCAGAAGCAATGTTTGAATGCAATTTTGAGTCACAAAAAAGAAACATCAGTATGAGAAAAGGAATGAGGAGGTCAGACAGGGGATCCTGACTGCATAGCCAGGAGAAGAGAAGCATGGATGTGTGTGTGCCACAGGCAGAAAGAAAATCAAGTGGCACTGTGTGTTGGGAAGTTTTCTTGGGATATGAACATTTCAGTGCTAAAATCACAAGAGACCTAGATAAACCAGGGAGACTGACTATTCTGTAAATATGTTTGTGAAATTAAGAGAAGGTATGAGAATAGGAATTAGGGGTTCTTAAAACCTTTCTGGGTGTAGCTATAGATCAAAAGATTCATGAGAAGAGGCTAAGGGACATACAAGATAGGATGTAATGACATCCCCAACATGCACCCACACCCACGCTGCCAATAGCCTGAGGCCCTTTCACAGTTTTCAGCATCTTCTCCTCCACAGATGAAGATAGAAAAAGAGCAGGAGGAGGAGGGGGGAAGAGGGGGAGGAAGAAAGAAGAGAAAGAGAAGGAGGAGGTGGAGGAGGACGAAGAAGAAAAAGGAGAAGGAAAAGGAGAAAGAGAAGGAGAAGAAGAAAAGGATTAGAAGTGGTGAGGAAAACAAAGCAAAAGTTTAAAACACAAACTTCTAATAAAATTATTTGGGACCTGAAAACTGTAATTAAGGCATTCATTACAAATCAGTGTGCTTCAACATTAGGCAAAGCAGAGCCCCAGCCCCTCATTTACCTTAGGTGAGTGTTCTGCGCAGGCTCCTGCCAGGGCAGGATGTGGCCCCCACGCACATGAAGGTTAATGTGCTCCAGAGGGGCTGGCAGCTCCTTCCACTGTCCCCTTGCATTAATGTCTGCACCCTAAGGGCAGAGAAACAGGAGAGGATGAGGACAGGACATACCCCTTTCTCATTAGAGCATGTGGCAGACATCTCATCTACCTCTCTGAACTTGCTACCTGTTCCTACTCATTCATAACACACCTGTAAGGACACTTTCTGCACACGCTGCAGCTCTGTGACCTGTAGCATTGATCCTGTAATGACCTGTGTGTCAAGTCTTTCTATAGCACATACTACATAAGGAGCTAGGACAAATCACGGCCAACCACTACTGCATGGGCTGTTTCTAGGTCGCAGACCACTGCTATAGATGAAATGGTTCTGAATTCACTTCTTGTTGGCTTCTCAGGGACATCTAACATGATGGTCCCAGTGGCATTACTGGACCTTCTTTTGCACCGAGGTCTACTGACACTCCATTGCTGATGGCTGCCCCAGCACCAGTCACACCCCACCATGCCCTATACCCACAGAATCTCTAGCACTTGCTCCACAGGAAAGAGTAAAATGACCCATTAATTTACAGATCCTTATCTTTAAATGAATACATCTGCACTGACTTCAGTGAGACACCATTAATTTGTCTCATGTGTGAGAAGTGCTCTCAAACCTGAGTCATAAGCCACATTCTAAATGATTATTTTTCCACAATTTTTAAAACATATCAGGGTATGTTAATATCAGTGCTATTGAAATATTAGTCGAGAAAATTCTTTGTTTTGTGAGCCTCCTATGATTTTTGATGTTTAGCAGCATCTTCTGTGTTCATGTGCCAGTTGCCAGCACTCCCACCCCAACAGGACACCAAAATTACCTCCACACATTGACAAATGTCCTCAGAACCAAGACTAAGCTCACTTAAAAGAAGTAGGTTTCTCTCTCCACAGACAGCCCTGGGTAGAAAGCCTATGGCACTCATAACCTATTATCAGCCTAAGGAGATACTCAGCCTAGCAACAAAGAATCAGGAACAAACCTGATTCTCACAGGACAGTGGAGAGGAGAAACCTCTGACTTGAGACACCATTAATTAGTCATATATGCAGAAAAGCATACTTTTCTGCAGTACCCACCCAAGCCCACCACAGCAGTTTGCATCATGGGGACTGTAGATGCACTGCTCTTGTCTTGCTGCTGAATTTCAAGTCCTCCACCATTCACCACTCAGAAAGTCAGAAGAGGAGGGCAGGCTAGAGGTAAGCACATCCTGTCCTCTCTTCCCCAAGAATCACATTCTGACACATCTGTGTGCCACTAGAGACTTTCCTGAAGCTGCACCCGAGAACCCTGTTATCCAAGTGCTCTGTGGGCTCACGCTGGATCAGAGGATCAGAACCTGCACAGCACTCCTCTGTGGGCTTCTCACAGGTAAGTGCATGTGCACGTGCACATGTTAGACTTGTAAAGGCCGGTGCCCACAGAGCTGGGTGCTTTTTCTACACTGCCTGAAGGAGTCTAATGTTAAGTCATTATTGGGGACAATGCTTCTCTGAATGTCTATGCTATAGAAAAAGTATGTAATAAAGAGAGGAAACTGGGCTGGCCAGAGATAGTTCAGAAGACTAAAGCACCTGCTTAGGCAGAGCACAGCAGCCAGGGTTTGATCCATCCCTGGCGTACAGTGTTGATCCTAACCCCAGGGCATGCTGTGACTGGGCATGCACCTGTAATCCTAGCACTTGGGAGACTGAAAACCAGAGAATCGCTACAACTTCGATATATGTAGTGAGACCCTGTAGATCCTGTAGACCCTGTACTAAAAATACATAAAGAAAAAGAAAGTATCTGTTTACCTGAGAACTTACAGCAGAAGAATAAATAAACAGAAACTATAGCTTATACCAGTTTTAAGAGTGGATTAGTGTCTGCCACTGTACAGCATTGTAAATAGTGATCTTAAAAGCTACTGGCCCTCATGTAGAGAACACTCAGAACAACACAGACCCTCCGTGCAAAGCTTCATGTTTATGTTACAATGTTTATGTGAATGAGGGGTCATAATCCATATACTAGTTAAAAACATCAAGGTTACCAGATTTAAGGTGATTTACACTATGCTACGCAGCAGGTGGATGCAGAGCTAGAGTTTGCCATAAGGCCTATTCATCTAACCCATTTGTACATACACTTTCCTTACTTATACAAAAAGGAAGAAAACTTACTGTGTAGTAATCATACCAGCGGGCTCCAGGGAAATAAGCATTGACGTTTCTGGCATGCTGAAAATAAACACAAAGAAGGTGTGGGCAGTGGCCACTGTGATTTGATTTAGAAGATAGAAAAAAGCCAGAACGAGAGGAATTAAAACAGTAGGGGTTGCCTGGGAATAATTTGCTTCCTTTTCTTGTTTTCACTTAGGGGAAATTTGGTTGCCCAAATTCAGTGGATTCAACAAAGCTCTTTGGGATCCACAACTTCAGAAGAAAATATCCCCAGTAGCTTGTATACTTAGCCAAAGCCCTCACTAAACACAGAAATCTTGAGGTTGGGTGCGGAACAGAAGAACTTACAGATACAATAGGAATGGCATCATTAGATGGCATCACAAGCACATGAAGGAGATACAGACAGAAGAAATGAACTCGCTGCTTCAGCCCGTTATGGAGGAAGGGAGGAATCAGCAGCAGCAACAGAACAGCACACAAGGGTGCAGGTAGCTCAGCTAGAAAGTGTGAGGTTCATGGTGACGCCATATTGTAATGAACTCTATATGCACCCTTCTCCCACCTGATTCTCTACGCAATATTTTATTTCATGTAAAATGTTATATTTTCAAATGGGTGATGAGGTTTTTTGGGGAGGGTGGTTGTTTTTCTGATTGTCCTGACTAGGATTGTGATGCTGACTTTAAAGAAGGGTAGACAATATGAGAACGCTTAGTCCACAGAATTCTCAGGAGAAAAAGATACAATAAAAAAATAAAAAAAATTAAAAAATAAGATAAGTAAGCAACTACACTCTTAATTCACTGATAAGAGATATCTGCTAAAATAATATCTGTAAACATAATATCATGTATGCACCTTGTACAATACCAAAACGTTATGAAAACAGTTTGCAATGTATTAATTCATCGAATGTGTATGGTTAAGGTGTCTTGAAACTGTCTGATTGACATTTGTATTTTAATAAAATAAAAATAAATAAAAAAAAAAAAAAAAAAAAAAAAAAAAAAAAAAAAAAAGAAACCATGACTCAGGATACTTCCTGCACCAGGCTGCTTAGCCTTCAGACGTGCATCAGGGTCCTCCACCCACCAGCACGGCCCGCCACACTCACAGGCTCCAGGACAGGGCTGACCAGCAAGGCAGGGCCCAGCAGGAACTGACTGTCCACATCCCAGGTCACCCGGTCTGACACAAACCTGGAAGGAAATCCAACTGGTCACCATCACAGCGAAGGTCTGAGGAAATAGCTCCTGCCACACTGGAATAAAAACTCAGCCACATCCACTGGCATCCTCAGTTTCTAGTGGCACCAAGGACAAGGAGCCCCACTCTCTACAGGTCCAGGTCCGCTAAATGCAGAAATGTGTAACTCCGCGGTGGCTCACACTGAATACCAGGTTGGCCCTCATCCCTTACAGCTCCGCTAGGTAGCTTTGCTGAACTCACCTAGTCAGGGCCAGGCCCCAGGAAACAGTTGGTACAAAATGGAGGGCAATGATTCATTGGCAAATTACAAAGAAATTATGTTGTGTATGTTCTCTTCTTTGAGAAAATTTTAACTTGACAAATACCTTTGCTTGAAAGATCTATAAAAAGTACAAACCATCATCTTTGTCTAATGACCTAAGGACAAACAGAAGTCATGTCTTCAGTTTGGAGAAAGTGTCCGCACTCAGTATTCTCTTACACAATGGAAGGACTTGTGCACTAGTGAGCAGGGTCCCCCCAGACACTCACTCATGGAGGAGAGGCCTCACGACAGTGACACCCTCCGTGTGGGCCCTGTGCATCAAGGTATAGAAGTAGGGCAGCAGCGTGTATCTGGTCTCCAGCACACTTTTGGAAATATTCACGAAGGCAGCATCCCAGGACACAGGGTCTTGTCTCTAAGGAGGAAAGGAGTGTTCAGAGTTCACGGGAGGGGAACCAGAGAGGTCCGAGGGTCACTGGACACTCGTCCACATGGCTCACACAAAGCTAAAACAAAGGTAAGTAGAGCTGAGACTCCAGAAATATTCTTAATGCACCAGAAAGGGTGACGGACCCTCTCCCAGAAAGCAAATAACATTGGCCAGTCAGATATTCTTCTTGGGATACATTGGAAAGAATCTTACTGATCAAACAAAATCACCTAAACAGTACTGATGGACATGGTTCACTGAAAGGAATGGTTACCGAATTTGAAGATTTCCTCAGGAAAG
>PVKA01033672.1:0-24350 GCA_004027165.1 Ctenomys sociabilis
AACTCAGGACTTTGCCCTCACTGGTCAGGCGTTTATGCAGTTGAGGTATATAATGCTTCTTTTCACAAACAGTTTGATTCACGAAAGTATTCACCAAAATTTTGCTTTTGTTCACAAACTCCTTGTTAGGTGAGAAACATGACTATGGCCATCTTCCGCACATAAACACAAATGCTTCTACCCACAACTAACTCATACAACAAGTTAAGTTCATAAACCACTGTATTCTGTATTTATCTAGAAGGAATGACATCAAAATATTGTTTCTGATGGAGATAAGCACTTTTAGAGTTCCTGTGGCATGTGATTTTACCATTTTTCTGTTTGGAAAAGGGCAATTTTTTAATGAGAGAATGCTAAGATTTTGTTTTAAAATATTGAAACTTCAAACCATGTTTTATATTAATAAATTTCCACTGCATGTGGTGGTACACATCTGTATTACCAATTTTTTAGCAGGCTGAGGCAGCAGGATCACTATTTAAAAGCACCTGGGCCTTGAAAAAAAAATAATAAGAGGGATAGGCCAGGTGTGGTGGTCCACACAAGTAGTCTCAACACTTGGGAGGATGAGGCAGGAAGATTACTAGGAGTTCAAGGCCACCCTGAACTACATGGTAAGACCATATCTACAAAAACAACAAAAACAAAATGACAAAAAGAACTGGGAAGGTAGCTTAGTGCAAAGATTGTAGGTTCAATCCCCTCCAGTACTCTCTCCAAAGACACACATTTTTTATTTTCGTTGGTTACACTACATTAATATTAAAACAACCATTAAGTTTGGAGATTATCTGAATGTATCCTCCAAAACATGCTGCATTTGTGATTTTAAAATTGTTTTGTTGGCAGTGATTGTGCGTACCTGTAATTCCTGAGGGGAGGCTGAGGTAGGAGAATTGCCATGATTTTGAAGCCAGTCTGGGATACATCTTGAGTTCAGGGCCAGTCCAAACTACATAGTGAAAGCATTTCCAAAAAAAAAAGAGAGAGAGAGAGAGAAATTTATTATGTCTTTTTCTTTTTTGGGGGGGGTAGGGTAGCAGGGTCTTGCTGTATATCCTGAGTGATTATAGGACAGCGCTATCATGCCCAGCTGTGCTGTGTATTTTATTAAAGATAGATACCCTGGTTGATCTAAATCAGCACTGTCCAAAATAAATGCAAATCAGATGTAATTTAAAACTTAATAGCAATAACAATTCTTTTCATTTGCTGATCTTGTCATTTTGGGCAGGGTTCTTGAACTTGTGCTTTAGTTTTGCATTTATAAAATATGGAAAGTAAAAAGCAAGCCAAATTGCCTCCAAGAATATATTTTAATTTATTATACCCAACATATCATTTTAAAAGTAACAAATTGTAGGCTGGCAATAACAGCACTCCTAGAGAGGATGCTGAAGCAGGAGGATCCCTGCAGGTTTGATGCCAACATGAACTAAAAAGACCTTGTTTCAAAACGAAGTAGTAAAATTATTGTACAGTAAGGTATTTTACATTTTTATGGTGTTTTCAGACTCTTGTGGTTATTTGATAATTTGAGAGCTTAATTCAGACTAAGTATATTCCAAGTATTTAATAGCACATTTGATTGGTTGCTATATGGTAGAGATGTTGAAAGCTTTGGTGTTCTGTCAGGTGTTTGTAACAGTTCTTTTCATTTGCTGATCTTGTCATTTTGGGCAGGGTTCTTGAACTTGTGCTTTAGTTTTGCATTTATAAAATATGGAAAAAACTTCTCCCATAGAGATATTATAAGGACAAAATGAGTGACTCTAGTATATTTTAGTGCATATAGGTCTAGACACAGAATATACACTGTAAACAATGTTTATATGCAGTTGTGGTATTATTCATGTGCAGCATATTGTTTATTTGACTAATCAGTCTTTAAAAAGCATTGCTGATTTTGTAATATTAGTTATTGGCATATGAAATCTCATTTTCTGGGATTATTTTGGGATTCGAACTTTTTTTTTTATTTTGTTACTAGAAATTGAATCTAGGGTTGTCATACTGGGCTGTATACACTTTATTGTTTATTTTGAGACCACGTCTTGCTAAGTCACCCAGGCTGGCCTTGAGTTTGTGATCCTCCTGCATTAGCCTCTCAGAGTACTGTGATGATGTGTGTGCCACCATATCCATCTGGGATCCTTTTAAATTATGACTTTACTGAATAGACAGATAATGTACCAGGTCCTTGAACATTTAGGCCATATGTCCTAGGATATCCTGAATTGCTATGTATTTGCATAGTGCTTTATATTTTGCTTGTCAGTTTTATGTTCTTCTTCCTGCAATGTAATAGTCAAAGCAATCCTGAGAGGTAGTTCTTATTGCAACATTTATAGTCTAAGAAGCCCAAGCTCAGAAAAGTAACTCAATTTCATACCCAGTAGAGTAGAAGACATGTGATTTAATTAAATGGACAAATTATCATAGTACCCAATTTTTTTTTTTTTAACTGTGTTTCCCTTCTACCTTTGTCATCTGAAAGAATACATCACTCTCTCTCAGGAATATTTAGATTAGAGGTGGGCAGTAAAATAATACCAGTTAACCTTGCTCAGATGTATCTTATTAGCCTGATCAAATTATCTGTAGTATGAAAATCTAACGTCTGAGATAGTGTTGCTGTTTCTCTTTATAAAGTTGAGTGTTCTTCATCGTTTGTTGGAGAAGCATACTAATTAAAATGGGCTAAGAATATGCAATGTATGCTGTCTTAAAATCTGATTCTTTGAAATGCTGTTCTATTCAGAAAATCACATACTTCTTTGAGAAAACATTGCACACCACCATTGACATCACTGGGAAGAATCAGTGAGTTCGTGAATAATTGACTGTCCCAAGGCAATGGTGCAGCGTGGGAGGCACTAGTCTCTTGGGCAGAATTAGTTGTAATGTATTATCATTAGGTATCTAGGTTGTGTGTTCTAGTACTATAGGTTTGGCTTCTAACTATATGTATTGTCATTATTTTCAATTCCTTCTCCAATTAAAGTATTGAGTAAATCACAGTATATATACAGCTTGTTGTTAGAAACTAACTGTAGGACAAATACATCATAGCATGCTCCCAGTTTTATCTTTTTTTTTTTTAAAATTCCTTTATTTATTACAGTGTCTCGCTACACATCACGGATTCTTTGTTTGCAGGGGTGGGGGGTGAGCTTGGGGTGGGGGGTGAGCTCAGCCGGCCCTGTGGGGAGGGGCTGGCATGGCATGTGGTGCTGGGGCTCAAACCACGGTCCCTGAGAGGCACTCTAGACCGCTGAGCTATCTTGCCAGCCCTCCCAGTTTATCTTGAGAAGTACTTTTGGTATTATACTCTCTTGACCCCCCTACCCCACAGGACTGAGGGATCTCCCTGGCCCTTGAGCCCAATTTGAAAGAAGAGGAATCACTATATTTTGGTGCTCAGTATGACAGAGTAGTAGGGCAGGTGGGTGTGGAGAATGTTCTTTGTCTTATAGTTTTCAGATTTTTCTCTTTTGTGTTAGTATGATTTTTATTTATTTTATTTTATTTTTTTGTGGAACTGAGGATTGAACTCATGCCCTTGCACTTGCTAGGCAAGTGCTTATTCTTTTTTATTAAATTTAAAATTTTTTATTTATCTGTTTTTTTGCAGTACTGGGGATTAAACTCAGGAGCCTGCTCTTGCCAGGCAAGAGCTTATTCTACTGAGCCATCTCCCTGGCCCCAAGTATGATTCTTTTTTACTTGGCATTGTCCCGTTTTCTGTCTACTCATTCTTTCCTTAGATTAAACATCTTACAGATCGCATTATAAATCTTAAACATAGCATCATCATATGCTGTAGGGAAAATTTATTCCTCATATTGTTAAATCTCAACAACATGAACTACTTTTAGTTTTTGTTTTTTTTTTTTTGGTACCAGGTATCAAACTCAGTACCTTCCACTTGCCAGGCAGGCACTTATATAGCTGATCCATCTCCCCAGCCCCTACATTTAATATTTTATTTATAATAAATTGGGGGATGAAATTTGATGTAACCATTTTGAAAGATATCTGTGGGGAAGAGGCATATCAGTGTCTTAAGATTTCTTAAAAATTTCACTGTTCACAGTTTATAATTACTGCTATTATGTTGTGAGTAAAAGGTACTTAATATGTACTGAAGTTACCAGATGAGGATATAAAAGTCCTAGGTTGCAATTAAAGATTGAAATTCTCAGAAATAATTATTTCTCTGTCTTCCAGTTTTAAAATACTGTGAATTATCATTTAGCAGTTTTAAAAAGAATGACTATAGAAAAAACTTCATTTGTAATGTACTGTATTTCACCATCATATATAAATAGATGCTGATGCTTTTGGGTTTTCTGAATAGGAAAGTTCTACCTGTTAAATGTTGGTGGTATTGAGTTTATATGCAACTGAATAGTTACTTTAGTTACAATGTTTTATTTTTAAATCCCTCTGATTGTTTCCATTTTAAAATATCAGAAGTCGAAGCAGGCTGACCCAAAGCTAGATTCAATCTACTATTCAGAGTGTCTGAGATTAGGAAATCATGACAATACCTGGTGTGGAAGACAAGTATGTTTGTAAGTATTAACTAGTATGCTGCAGCCATAGGGCAATTCATATGTAGATTTTTGTTATATAGTATTACTTAAAGAATGACACTGATGAATATTTGTTACTGAGGTAGTTAATACTGAGTCATGCCCCACAGCAGAGCTTGTGTCTTAAGAGAACAGGTATACATTGTATGTTTTTATTATTTTTAGCATTTATCCATTGAACATGAGTTGTTTGGGTATTATGCTGTAACTCAGACCTACAAGGAGGGTTAGTTTATTTTTAAGAGCAGTGAAGCATAGTTCATGAAAGACTTCATCAGTAATCTTGTACCCTACCCAGTGAAGATAAGGACCCAATGTTTAGTGGGCATTTAACATGTGGCTGGCACAGCGTTAATCCCATCTCATACATTTTTTCGTGTTCCCAGTTTCAACAGATAAAGAAATAATGTTTAGAGCCAGTTTTTTCTAACTCATTTGTATTATTATTATTATTTATTTATTTTTTTTTGCGGAACCAGGGGTTGAACTCGAGCCCTTGTGCTTGCCAGGGCACACTTATTCCACTGAGCCATCTCCCCAGCCCCTCATATATATATTATTAGAGTTGCACTTGATACCATGTTTTTCACCTTTATAGGATTATTCTTTTAAGTCTTTGTTTTTTCCCCTAATAGTGGTATCCTAGTTTACACCTGTTATGGTTTGTATCATAATGTTCTTCCCAAAGCCTCATGCAGTCATGGTACTAACTGTAAGCTTTTGTTACCCAGACCTGTACCAGTACTATTGATAGTAGTCTTGAAGCTGGTCTACAAAGTCTATGTGTTGCTTAACAACCTTGGGTGCTATACTTTCTGGTCAAACTCATTATTGTTCTCTGATAATGTTCTTTTGTGCCATTGGGCTGCCTGCCACATACACATGTATACTGTTTGGAAATTTGTATAGTAAACTGGTTTTTCATTTCAAGACTCTTGGAAAATTTAGTTCTTCTGATTAGTGAAATATTGTGCTCTCCTTATTTTTGGTGCTGTATTTCTAGCTTAGCACAGAATCATTTTGTGCTGGAATTTTTTTGTTTACATTTGCTTCTCCATATTTAAATTTGAAGACCTCAGAGGCAGACCGAATTGTTAAATCTTCAGAGGCAGGGTCTTACTCTTACAAATATTTTATTCTTTGTGTACCTTATTAGGTGCAATCCATTTGTCTAATCTCTTGTTTAAATACTTTCTAAGATAATTATGTCAAATGTTGGTTAACCATCTGATGAAAGAACTCAAACAAGCATCTTGGTAAATGCCTTGAAAATATTGCTACTTTTCTTCCTTCCTCACTTTAGTTTCTAAATTCTTTGTATAGACACTGTTACTCAAGGTGGTTCCTTTGATTATCTGCTTCCCTTCCAACTTCATACCTGCTTTTTTACTCATAGCTGAGACAACAGTTAATGGCAGAGTATGATCTGGGGGATTGTCTTGTCTTAAAAGGTGTTCATTCTGTCAGGAAGGCTTCCAAAGAATGCCCTCTGAAGTTTTCTTCTATGTGCCTACCAGCTGAAAGTTTCAGAAGCTGCAGTTAGAGTCAGAAAAAATGGCTTACAGAGGCAAAGATAGACTAAAAACCATGAAGTTGGACTAGGACTCAAAATGGTTGTAGTTCTCTTTAAATATTTTATTTCTTTATTTGATACAGGGTTAGTGATCCTCCTCTTTCTCTATAAGCGCTAGGATTGCAGATGTGCACCACCATGTTGGGTTTTGATGGCTGGCTTGGCATGTGTAGGGTTTCAGGATAGCATGCAGTTCCAGGGGTTCTTAGAACACTGAGCTATTTCCCCAGCCTGATTAAAATATTTTCAAGAGATGAGCTAGAGAAATTTTTTAACCCAATCATTAGGATATTGTGAATTCTTCTTTTGCAGGGGTTCTTAGAGCTTTCCATTTCAGCAATACTATTTTATGTTAATGTGAATTTCATGAGAGAAGACATTTCTCCTAATGGAATGGGATGCTTTGGTAAAAAGACAATTTTGTTATATTTTAAATTGTTGGATATGGGCTAGGGAGATAGCTCAGTGGTGTAAGTGCCTGCCTGGCAAGTGCAAGACTGGAGTTCAATCCCTTGTACTGCATAACGTGCCGGTCTGGAGCCTGTGTACGTTGAGCCACTGAAACCAGGCATGGTGGTACGTGCCTGTAATCCCAGTGCTGGGGAGGCTGAGACAGGAGGATGACTACAAGTCTGCACTGCATAGCGAAATCCTATACCAAATAAATATTTTAAAAAGTTACTAGATGTTAATAGCTACATAATGATAACTTTAAGAATAAAAATATTAATCAAGTACCAAGTTGGTTTTTCAGTAGATGTTATGTAATCTCAATAGCTTGTTGGTTTTTTATTTATTTTTTTTTTTAAGATGGGAAATGTATTCAGCAGTGAATAAATTTAATACACATTGACCAAACTGATCCTTAGATGGGGAACTTCATGTTTATATAGAAAGTCTCTGATTGGAAGAACATTCCTATAATGTATATGTAATTGGGCAAATCTGACGGAGATTCATTATGAGTTCATACACCTGTACATCTTTCATACAGTGTACTTTGAGAGTTCACAACTCAAAATATGTTCCTAAGTCAATGACTTACGTAGTTATATCAAGGCCACAAATCAGTTTGATTTTTCTGTGGTTTCTAAAGATGTATTTTCTTTTTAATTTTTTTTTTTATTTTAAGGAGAAAAAAAGTTTAAAAAATACTGAACAATAGAGTAACAATGGTTAATACAATGCATATTGTTGTCTTTAAATTACTCAGTAAAAAGATACATTTTCAACAATAACTTTACTCTGATGCTCACAGCATGGGTAAAACTAGTGCTTTGTAATTTAGGTCATTTGCAAGTTTTTATTTTAATGATACTATCAAGTAGGTAGTGATCTATTCCTATTCCTGGACCATTTATTAACTCATTATAGTTTTATATGAAATAATGCTTTATAAATGAGACTTTTGTGTTCTTGATTTGTTAAAATGGCTTATCCCCAAAGACAAATTCACATTTACAATAGGATTTTTTGAGACAGGTTCTCACTGTGTTATTCATGATGACCTTGAACTTACTATGTAGTCCTTGCCTCAACCTCCTGAGTGCTAGAATTGCAGACATGTGTCACCTCATGTAGCTCTATGGTAGTATTTTGTGTTCTTTAATGTAGTAAAGTAGAACATCTCTTAGACTTTCTCGTAGTTTTTGTCATTTTAACTCTTCTAGTGCTATAACAGAATTAGACTTAAGAGGAAAAGGTGAGTGCAGACCATTTAACTTGGAGTTTATTGTGCTGTCACTATACAGTCTTGCATTTTAAAATTTAACGTATCTGGGTAGTAAAATTGAGCAAACCTATCTGAATTATAGTTTGATTTGTAAGAAAGATATTGTGTGGTGGGTGTTTTTTTGTGGTACCTGTGATTGAACTCAGTAGTGTAGTACCTTGCTCTTTCCAGGCAAGTGCTTATTCTACAGAGCCTTCTATTTCCCTGGCCTTGTGTAGTGTTAATGCTTGTATTTTTTTTTCCCCTTTAAAGAATAGGCCTTTGGACTGCTGGGTGAGTTTTTTTTTTTTAAGAGTCAGTATCTATAGTTTGTAGATAATTAGAGTTTTTTTATAGTTTTCTGTTAGAGTTTTTTATAGTTTTCTGTAATTTTACCTTGAGTTTAGTAGAATTTTTGCACTGAGTTCATTGCAACTATTGTATGTGAATGAACACATTTTAAATTGTCATCATGAGGGCTGGGGAGATGGCTCAGTAGAATGAACACTGCCCTGGCCCAAGGGCCTGAATTTAATCCCTAGTTCTGCAAAAATAAATAAAATACATTATTGTCATGGGGTTTTAGTTAGAGAAAGCAGGGCTTTTTGCCTTCTTCCTGTTTTTTGTAGTGGAAATCAGCGAAAGAATGATGAATGAATCACCATTAGCAGCTAACTTCCACTTGTCTTGTTTGACTTAAAGTATCTTTATCTAAGCCCCAAATTTATTTGAATCATTAGCCTTTTCCCTTTTCATCAGTCCTATCATCCCCCTTTCTCTGAAAAAATAAAAACAAAGTAGACCTAAAAACTCCTATAACCCCTAGAATTAAACAAAGGCTCTGGTAAAGAAAACTAATTTACTTTGCTTCCTTACTTTCAGATTTCAAGAACAGGCTCAAAAAGTAGCAAAAGAAGCCATACTTCTTTATGTATCCTGGCCATGCAAGCACAGATGACATGAATGAGGCAAAGATAGAACTAACTGTACACAGTTGTGTTTTGAATAAACTCAAGCTGTTTTTTCTTTCATATATTTTTATGTGCTTGATGGAAAAACATTTAGACCAGTTAATAGTCTGATGTTAAGGAATGAGAACAGGATTACTTTACAGTTGAAATAGTGCAAGTAACCCAGTGGGCCAGCAAGATAGCTCAGTGGACCAGGGTGTGATCCCCGGTTCTGATGCCCCCCATTCCCTCTCATGCACTGAGCAGAGACCAGGTCTGGTATGGTGGCACACACCTGTAATTCCAGTGCTGGGGAGACAGAAAACAGGAAGATCACTATGAATCTGAGCTGTGTGGTGAGACCCTGTACCAAACATATAAAGTAATAAAAAAAAAAAGTATAGTGACCGAGAAATACATAAAAATTACTCCAATATAAACAGGCTAGATTAGTGATCTCTTTGAACCACTAATAAAACTACTTTGCCTTTGTGAAACTGGTAGTATGGCTTATTTTTGAAAAGTTGCACAGTATAGTTTTTGGGTGTGT
Organism: Ctenomys sociabilis; assembly: GCA_004027165.1. Taxonomy (NCBI): domain Eukaryota; kingdom Metazoa; phylum Chordata; class Mammalia; order Rodentia; family Ctenomyidae; genus Ctenomys; species Ctenomys sociabilis. Next base: position 9,386 of record PVKA01033672.1, read on the forward strand.
GTACATGGGCGTGTATGATCTTTTGTCACTGAGAATCACATCAAATGAAGATATACAGCATTTTGAAAATATGTACAGACAAACAAGATGGTGCACATCTCAGCATTCAGGAGGTTGAGTTAGGAGGGTTGTTGCGAGTTCAAGACCTCTGAACTGCATAGTGAGACCCTGTCTCAACAGAACAAATATATACAGTGTAAGTTAGTGGAAAAATAGATTTGCTGTACAAAAATTATGATTTGTAGCGTTTCTAGAGTACATCCTCAGAGAGCACTTAACAGTTAATTAGATTGTATCTTCTGAGTTTAGCAGATGATAGTGAAGCTTGTATAAGGTAACTTTTGTAGGTTAATAGGTAATTTTAATGTTAGCCTTTAAGAAAAAAAAATAAGAATTCACTGCATCGAGAGAAAGCACAGCTTTTGATATTTTCGTTTTTAAGTTGTTTTATGTTAGTACAGGGCCTACAGGGTCTCCCTGCAGTTCAGAGAGGTCTCGTAGCGATCGGTCTTGTAGTGATTCTCCTGTTTGCAGCCTCCCAAACCCTAGGATTACAGGCATGCACCACTATGCCCAGTCTCATTCCTGCCTCAGTGTGCCCCAGAGGTGAAGGTCAGCATGGCATATTGGGGATCATATCCCTCTGTCCCTGCATCTGCCTGAGCAGATGCTTTAAGCCACTGGCTGGCCCTTTTTTTTTTAAGTCTTAAATTGGCATGTTAAGAAGTTTCACTTTGAAATACAACCTGGGATAATACTACAAATGTGGATAGTGATCATGTCGATCACCCTTGAAATTTTTTTCCTAAAAAATTTTTTATTGAATAATGTGAGGATAATCTACAAATTTGTTCACGTACTGAATGGCAAGTGGAAATGGTAAAATTGTTCTGAAATTCTTGACTTTCATAAACAGAACTGTAGTTCCTGAGCAAGGTTTACTTTCTTAAGAAATTGCTAAGCTTTCTCAAAGTGATTGTATAATTTTAAATTTGCACTAGCACCCTCTGAGAGTTCCAGTTTTCTGACAACTTCTTCACTATTGATATAAACTTGAGACTTCTGGTGCATGTCTGGTGGTGTCTTACTGAGGTTTTAATTTATATCTCCCTAATAACTAAGGGTGTTGAGGGTCTCATGCATATTTGGGATCCAGTAATTATTTTAAGTGTCATTTTATTTATTTATTTTTAATTATTTATTTATTTGGTACAGGTTCTCACTATGCAGCTGAGATACCCCAATGCTGGGAATCCAGGCATGCACCACGACATCCTGTTTTGGTGGCCAGCTTGGCATGGGTCCTGGCACTGCATGTGGTATGTGGTACCAGGGATCATACCTGCATTGTTGTGCTTGCCAGGCAGGTGCTTAGACTGCTGAGCTGTCTCCCCAGGCCCTACTTACTCATTTTAAATTTGGTTATTTGACTTAGTGATTTCTGAAAATTCTTCACTTGAATAAGTCAGATTGGATAAGTACTTTCAAAATTAGTAGATTTGCTAATTTTGAGGAAGTTTGGTTTTAAGATCATTAAGATTTTCATATAGGTTTGCCTTTATAAAATTGTATAGTTTTAACCCTTATGTTTAGGTCTTTGCCTGTTCTAAATTCAGTGCCTATTATTGGTAAGGGTGAGATAACTTTAAAAAATAATGGCTATCTAGTTCCAGGGATATTTATTGAAAATAATGGTTTCTTGAATTGCCTTGGCATCTTTGGTAAAACTCAGTGAACTATTTCTAGACTGGTTGTGTTGTGTTGACCTGTTCGTCTTTGTTTACATCAGCTTTTTGGTCTTCATTGATGTAGCGTTATATATTAAGTTTTGAAATCTGGAAGTGTAAAACCTCTTGAGTTTGTTCTTTTTCAGAGTTATTAGGTTGATTTCAGAATTTTAATACAATTTGGCAGTCCAGTGACAAATTCTCTTTTGTCATGAGATAGTTTCATGATATAATTCATATTGGAGTATACTTCTATGACTTTTTACATTTGTGTTCATTAAGAGTATTGGTCTGTGATTTGAGAAAAAAAACCTGTAAAATATATGACAGGTTTTATATTTAAGGTAATGTGAGTTTCATGGAATGACTTGGGAAATATTCCTTATTTGGTTTTCTAGTTAACTTTTGTAGAGTAGATATTCTTAATTGATGATAAACAGTGAAGCCCTTTTGAACTGAGTTTTCTCTGTTAGGTATGTTTTAACTACAAATTCACTTTTTCTTTGTTTTTTCGTTTTGTGATAGTTATTTTTAATTTTTCTATTTTTTAAGGAGAGTACAAAACAATATTAAAACAAAAATTATAAGTGATGCAGAATTATACCTAACATTGTAAAAAATGCTTGCATTTTTTTTTCCTGGGATGAGTTTAGGCAGTTAGTTATTCACAAGGAAATAGAAATATATCCATTTCATTAAAGTTGTTCCTAATATTCCTTTTTTTGTTGTTGTTGTCCTTTGTCCCTTCTTTCCTTTTTTGGTGGGACTGGGGTTTGAACACAGGAGCTCAGCCTGCTAGGTAAGCACTAAGCTACATTCTCTGGGGTTTTAAAAAAAAATAATTTTGAAATAGGCTCTTGATAAGTTGCTTAAGCTAACCTTAAATTTACAACCCTGACTCAGCCTTCAGAGCAGCTGGAATTAATAGACATTTGCCACTCCACCTGGGCCATCTGTCTTTTTGATATTTGTAAACTCTGGAGATGTTTTGTTATTCTTTATTGATACTTTGTTCTTATCCATGAGTCTGGCTTATCAGGATTTTATTGATCTAACAAGTTTTTAATTTCAAACCCCCCCCCCCCCCCCCCCCCCCGTTTATTTCCATTTCGTGTTTCATTGACTTTTGGTTTGTTTCATTTCTTGGCTGATTTTGAATTCATTTGCTTGTCTGTCTCTAATGTTTTGTTTTTGTTTTTTTTGGGAAGACAGGGCTTTGCTATAGTTTCAGCTGGATTTGAGATCACTGGGTAAATTAGTCTGGCCTCTTGAACTTGGAATCCACAAGTGTGTGCCACTGTCTGGCCTATCCCAGTTTTCAAATGCCAGGTATATGTTGCTATAAATTTCCCTTTAGATGCTGCTTTAATTGCAGCTCAAAAGTTTTTATTTTTATTTTCATTCAGTTTGAAATAACTTTTCTTGTCATTTCTTTGGTTAGATAGGTTATTGATAAGAAATATTTTCTAGATTTGGAAGATTTCTCTAAATATCTGATTTTATTTCCCAATTGTTTAATTTGTTATTAGGCCCATAAACATTTAGAATTGTTACATCGTCTTGATGAATTGACTCTATTATTAAAATGAAACAACCTTTTTAAGAGTAATACTTTCTACTCCAAAGCATTCTGTCTGCTATTTGTATAGTAATTTCGGTTTTCTTTTCACTAGATCTAGCATGGTATATCTTTGCTCATTATGTATGTTGATATTTGAATAACTTGTTCCTATAGGCAGTGTATGGGTAGGGTTTGCCTTTTAAATCAAGTATCACAATCTGCCAATTGTAATGTAGGATCGAGGATGCATACACCTGAGTGGCACTGTGCCTGCTTACCAAGCGCAAAGTCTTGATTTTGATTCCTGGTACCAAATAGTAATGTTTAGGCAACTTACTGTAATTGTTAGCATTGGTTTTAAGTCACCTTGCTGCTGTTTTCCTTTTTCACTCATTCATTTTCTTCGTTCTTTTAACTGGAACCTCCGCCCCCCCCCCCTTTTTTAAAAGCTGCCGTATTATTTGCTGTAATTGTTTTATGTTTTTTTTTTTTTTTTTTTTTTTTTTTAAACATACCTTGCTATGTAGTTCGGCCTGGCCTCGAAGTCAGTGTTGCCCATACTGACTTCAAGTCATGGTGATCCTTCTGCCTCAGTCTCCTGAGTGCTAAGATGACATATTTGTACTACCATACTCTGAATAACTGTTTTTTTTTTTTTTAGTTGTTGCTTTACCATATGCCTTTAGTTTGTCATAGTCTGCCTTTAAGAGATATACTTCTTCACATACAGTAAAATGGCTTTATAGTAGTCTAATGCCCATCTCCTTGCCTTTTTGCTATTGTTTTTGCTTTAAGTAGTCAGCTATCTTTTTAAAATATTAAAGTATCTTCCACAAATTCACCATTTTAGTTACTTTTTTAAAAATTGCTCTTCGTTCATATGTCTAGATCCACCTTTCTGTCCAGTAATCTAATCTTCTGCCTAAGGAATTTCCTTTAATATTAATTAGAGTATAGGTCTGCTGGTAATTAATTCTTTTAACATCTCAAGCTTTTATTTCTGGTGACTGCTTTATTACAATGTAATTTACATATCATATTGTCCAAGTATTTAAATCACATGATTTAGTGATGATAGGTCTATTCGGAGTTATAAACCGTTTCCACCTTTCATTACTTATCTTCTGTCCCCTCTCTCAATCCTTATACCTTTTAGCCACCACCCTTTAGCTTTCATCCATTCTTTCCTACACTCAGCTCGAGGAAACCACCAACATTCTTTCTGTCTGTATAAAACTTTTCCCAATTTGGACATTTATATAATTGGAAAAATACTGAACTCAGTAGCATGTTTCCTGGGTTAATTTTTGATGCAGTATTTTATGTTCTGTTGATGGGCAAATAATATTCTGTGACAGACATGTACCACATTTTGTTTAACCATTGATCAGATGATAGACATTTGTGTGGTTGGCTTATGAATACTGCTGTTGTGAGTGCTTGTGTACATATTTTTGTGTAGATTTGCTTTCATTTCCCTTGGGTATATGTGTATGTCAGTGGCACCCCTCACACCCAACTTACTAGGCAAATGGCAACTATGTTTTAGCCTTTTAGTAAACTACTTCAGAATTTTCTAAAGTGGTTATATCATTTTATATTTCCAACAGCATATAAAGGTTTACATTTCATTGGCCTCATTTAAAAGATTTTTTGTTTAATATATCATTTCTCATGAACAATCTTCCTATTTATTCCTCTATATAGTATGTCTTTTGTCTGGCTGCTTTTAAGATTTCTGAATATCACTGGTTTTCAGTAGTTTATGATGGGTCTTGCTACAGTTTTTCATATTTTTGTTGGTGCTTGGAATTTTTTCAGTAACATCTTTTTAAATTATGGCTTATATTCTATAGTGAAATAAATACCTTTTTAAAAATTGGAGTATTCAATCTTATTAAAATACACTGCAGCCTGTTTAACCAGAAAGAGCTTGAATTCTTTTAAATGGCTCTTGGCTACACTATCATTTCTTCCTTCTTGGAAAAATCTTTAAAAACAGGCTTTGCAGGTCATTTTATCCAGGCATTATGTACAAGCAAATTACAATCAATGAGGTTAGAGGACTTTCTGAGGATTTTGGAGCAGGTCAGTAGAATGGAGCCTGGACTGCATTCTTGGTTTAGCCTATACTTCTTTGGACTCTTCAAGTATGATTACTACCATGGTCATTATTTTTTTGTTTTGTTTTTAGGATTCCTTTGCTTCTTAAAGAAAGGGTGTGCTTCACCCTTCTCCTTACATTTCTATTGCAAGTAGGTTTTCATAATGAAATAAATCTCAATTCCCATTTTTCCTATTTCCCTGGATGAACAGTCTTGTGATGTATTCTCTGTTACAGTTCACAGTGACGGTTATCTCCAACTCTTAGTGTTTATATATTATTTTAGGAGTCTTGTGATTTTGTTTGGACTGCTATTCTCAAATAACCACTAGCTTGATAGGTTTTTTGTTTGATTTGAGGGACTTGAGGATGTGAACTTTGCTTTTCTTGTCCATGTTTCTCTTCCTCTGTTCACCTAGTTTACCTTTGGAAAGTATATGACTACAGCTTGGTGGTTATTTTTTTGTTATACCATTTGTAATACATCCTTAGTAGTTCTTTTCCCTTTGTAAGATTTGTTTATTTTAAGATTTGTTACTTATAATCCCTTCTTATTGATTACTTTTCTTGATGACTTTGTAGGTAGTTAGGGAGCATCTGCAGCTTTTTGGCAGAGGTGGAATAACTTACATTTTTTCATCCCTTTTGAAGCTTAATGTGACTGGCTTTAAATTCCCATATATTATGAACAGATTTTCTCCAACTATGGAATATCTGGTTATCTTATCTTGTACCAAATAAGTTGGATGAAGTGGGTTATATAAGGCCCTCCAAAGGCCTTTTATTTATTTTATTTTTTTTTTATTTTTTTATTTTTATTTTTTTTTGTCTTTTTGAGACAGGGTCTCACTATGCAGTTCAGGCTGGCCTTAAGCTCACTTTGTAGCTCAGGCTGGTCTCGAACTCACAACAATCCTCCTGCCTCAGCCTCCCAAGTGCTGGGATTACAGGCATGTGCCACCACGCCCGGCTTCCAAAGGCCTTTTAGAAGTACATGAGGAAAGGAGTTTTTAGATGGAAAACTGAAATGTTATAATATCTAACAAATATTTTTTAAAATGGAACTTTTTATAAAAAGCTTAGTTTTTTGAAGTAACATGCATACAGAGTAAGATAAACCCTTTTTGGAATACAGGTCAGTGAATTTTGATTATAACTTTAAAACATAAAAAAGATATTTTTATTTTCCCCAGAAAGTTCCATTTGGCATTTTCAGCATTACTATACAAGTTCCAATTTCTGTAACTCCTCCTCAGTTTTTGGCATTCCAGGTTATTTTAATGTAGATAGCCCTTGAAGTTGTAGCAGTAATTTATTGTAGTTTTAGTTTTCCTTTCTCTGATGACTATATAAGCATCTTTTTACATACTTCTATATGTTCCATGTGTTTCTTTGGTGGACTGAGCTCAAATTTTCTTTGTCCATTTTTAATTGTGATAATTTTTTTGGGGGGGAAGTTCAGGGTCTCGCTACACAGTTCAAACTCGTGATCCTCCTGTTTGCAGTCTCTCCAGCAGCTGGGCTTACAGGCATGTGCCATGATGCCTGACCTCTATCGCAGGTTTAGCAAGCTTCAGGGGTTGGGACCATCATGACATGTGGAACCAGGCATTGAACCCTAGTACCTGCACTTGTCTAGCAGGTACTTAGTGCTCTGAGCTATCTGTCTGGCCCTAATTATGATAATTTCTTGTTGAGCTTTCAGTTTGTCAGATATGCTGGATAACAGTTCTGAATCAGATCTGTGTTTTTATAAATACTTTATTCTGGCTTTGTGATTTTTTTTTTTTTTTTTTTTCATGTGCCCTCTTTAGGGAAAGTATTACTACATTTTATGAAATCCAGTGTAAATATTTTTTTAGTTACACTTTTTGAGGCTACCCAGTTCAGGCTGGCCTTGAGTTCACTTTGTATACCAGGCTGGTCTCTTAACTTGCGTGATTCTCCTGCCTCAGTATTCTGAGTGCTGGAATTACAGGCATGTGCCACCACACTCAAGTTTTGTGATTCATTTTGAGTTAATTTTGATATGTAGAGAAGGGTATGTGTCTAGGTTCTTAATTCTTACATATGAATATCTCACTTTTATTGTATTTATTGAAAAGTAGTTCCTCCATCAGTTTATATTGAACCTGTGTAAAAGATCCAGTGACTGTGTGTGCACGCGTTTGCACTTTGTTCCTTTTTGACTGCATGCCTGATTTTGTCAATACCACATTGTCCTGGATATTATAAATAAGGTAAGTCATAAATTCAAGTGTCTTTGGTTCTTTTAATTTGATTCTCTTGTATTTCAAAACTGTTTAGGGTATTTTAGAACCTTTATCTTGGAAATTTTAGTCTGCCAGTCAGTTTGTAAGAACTCGTGATATTGATGGAGTTTCCTTGAGCCTGTAGATGAGCACTATTCAATAGAACATTGTATAATGAGAAAAATGTTCTGTATTTGCACTGCCCAGTGTACCCTAGTCAATAGAACTATGTGGCTGTTAATTACACAAAATGTGGCTAGTGAAATTGAAAAAATGAATTTACAGTTTGATTTAAATTTAAATGCAAATGGAATCATGTATGGCTTTAGTGGTTATTGTGCTAGCAGTACACCATTTCACAGCAGACAATGAATATTTCAATGTGTAAATGTGATGATATATATCTTTATGTTTAAACTTGTTCTCTTAGTGTTTTATAGATTGAGTTATCCTTGAGTATTTGTTTCTGGATGTTATAAATGGCATTTTTCCTTTTTAATTTTATGATTTTGTTAATTTTAGTAGTTTTCTGTAGGTTCTTTGGATTTTCAAAAATTTGTTTGTTTTGAGACAGGGCTCCCTAAGTAACTTAGGCTGGTCTTGAACTCACTATGTATCCCAGGCGGGCCTTGAACTCACTGTGTAGCCTTGAACTTGCAGTCATCCTCCTGCCCCGGCCTCTTGAGTGCTGGAATTACAGGCCTACTGTGCAATTTTCTACCTAGATGATAATTATGTAAAGTGTTAGTGAAGACAAATTTATTCTTTTTTTCTTGTTAATATCTTATAGATTTGGTCTACTAAGTACAGTGTTGTGTTTGTTAACTAGATGTCTTAGTTTTTTTATTTATTTTTTTTTTTTGATGCATTTGGTTGTAATGGGGTCTCATAGTGATCCTCAACTTTCAGCCCCTCCAGTGCTGAGATTACAGGCAAACCTTACCATGCTTGGACTCTGGCTGGCTCAGCCTGCTGTGGGGGCGGGGCTGGCTAGGCACTGTGGTGTTTGGGATTGAACTGCAGTCCCTGCGTTTGCCTAAACTTGCTTAAGCAGTGCTTTAGTCTGCTGAGCTATCTTGCTGGCTCCTGCTCAGGTTTTTAAATTATTTGAATCAATGTGCATTGAGTTGTATGAACACTTATATGTCTTGATATGATCATACAGTTTTTCTTCAGTCTGTTCATAAGGTGAATTTTTTTTTTTTCAGGTACTGAATCAACTTTTCTATTTGTGCTATAGCTATGTTTAGTTCACTGGATATTGCAGGCTTATAGTTTTGGACACCAGAAGTATTCTGGAATTTTGATAAGTTTTGGATTTTGGAATGTTTGCATATTCATTTAAGGATGAAATTCAAGTATGAAAACAAAATTTGTATGTACATGGACCTTAAAAAATAGCCTAAAAATGCTTTCATATAATTTTTCTAAAAATTATTTATTCATTATTTGGTACAGTGTCTTGCTCCACAGCTTAGACTCAAAGTGATTCACCTGTCTCAGCCTCCCCAGTGCTGGGATTATAGGCATGCTGCAGATTTCAGTGGCCAGCTCAGCACAAAGCTGGCACTGCATGTGTTGCCAAGGATTGAACCCAGGTCCTTGCGCTTGCCAGGCAAGCTCTTAAGCCACCGAGCTATCTCTTCATCCTTCATATAAAATTTTAAGTCATTTGCCTTATTTATCACATAAGGGTCAAGTATGAATATTTTGACATTATGTTGGTACTTAGTGTACAATTTTTTTTTTTTTTTAATACAAAGAAAATCATCTTGGCCTGAAAGGGAGTAAGATGTTTTTCATTGTTTTTAACTATTGCATATTTTAAAACAAATCAGTGTTTGAGAGGCTTATTAATCTATTTTTAAGTGAATTTGAAAGATTTTAAGAAGTACATTTAGAATTGTCCATAATTTCTTTTTAAATATAAGTCTTATACTGTCCTTTGATTTCTAAGAGAAGTGGAATTTTCTCTCCTTGGTTTAATAGGGTACCCATTTCAAAGCTTAGAAAAGAAGCACAATAATTCAGATATAAAGCACCTGCTTTGATCCCTGGTGTGCAGTGCTGGCCCTGACTCCCCCCCCGGGGGGGTGCACACGATGATCTGGAGAATGAGACTGGGCATGGTGGCGTGCACCTATAATCCCAGTGTTTGGGAGGCTGAAGACAGGAGGGTCATTTGGCCCTGTCAACCCTGTACAAAATACATTAAAAAAAGAAAATAGAAAAGCACAAAAAAACTAATACATGACATCCTGTGCTCACCACTTAATATTATGTTTGACATTTTTGCACATTTTCTTTTAAAATTCATAAATGTTGAACATGTAACAGTTTCAAATGAATATCTAACTCTTCAGTGCCTTTCTAAGCCGCTATTACCGAAGAAGAAGTAGCATATATCATTCCTATTCTTACTTTTAGAACCTGTTTGTATGACAGACACTGTACCACTTTTTCTTTGGAAACTTTACTGTGCATAGCCTTTTACATCTTGAATATTTTCATTGAGTATTGCGATGTAATTTGGCACTACAATCTGGTGGTGTGCACACTTTTAACTACTTAAGTACTTAGTTGGGTAGAGTGCATTACTCTTCAGCTGAGTAATAGGGCGTTACATGTACTGCTGTTGTTAGCATCTTTGTACCTGTGCCCTTGTTATGAGCCGGCAGATTTCTTACTTGCTTTCTTTCTTTCTCCCTCCACTGAAGAATTGAATACATGGACACTCTAACATGGCCACAGTCCTTTTTACAGTTTTGCGATAGGATCTCACTAAGTGGGCCAGCCAGGATTTGAACTTGGAGTTTTCCTGCCTCAGTGTTCCTGAATGCTAAGTGTACACTACTGCCTGTCTATCATATTTAAATCGTATACTTTTATATTGGACTGCAGAATGTGGGCTTCTTAATTTTAAGAGCTTTTCAAAATATTAGAACCAACAGCAGAATTTGTGTTTTACAAGAGACCGACACTTGGTTCCTTCACATTTACATGGAGAGGGGGATAAAGGGTAAGGAATGTTATTTGTTTTATTGTAAATGTAACATTTATCTGACAAAGGGTACATACCCAAAATATAGAAAGATAACAGTGGAAACCATACAAAAATGAGCAAAATATTTTAATGATGATGTATAATAACCCCGGAGTTGGGGGGCACTCTCAGGCAGTATTAGTTAACATTCTTGGTAAAGGAAAATTATATTAAAACAGCCCATTTACTATTTGAGAGGTGATCTCATTAAGTTTCCCATTGGGACTCTCCTATCTCAGTCTCCTGAATGGCTTAGATTACAGGTTAAACATATACACACACACACACACGCACGCACGCACGCACGCACACTTGCAACATATTTGAAGTCACTTTGAATTTAACTTTGGTTGAAAGGTTGACTGTTAATACTCTTCTCCAGTTACTACCTGGAATTACAGTTTGGACTTCTGCACCTCTTGCCTCAATTTTACAATTTTTCTACTCTATTGTTTGTATATTTTCCACTTAATAATTCTATACTTTCCTGTTCTTTATCCTTTATTTTTAGTTATCTGATCTTTCAGGGAATGAAAGAGAAATAGTGTGTGCATGTTTTTCTTGCTAGTGTTCTAGCTATCAATTAATAAACAGTTTTTCAAATGGCTCTTTATAGTTAGATCTGTCGTAGAAACAGGAGGGTTTCCCACCCACATCCCCTCTACCCTCAGTTTTCCTTTTCCTGGTAACTGTCTTTTCTCTTCTGTGACCTATTATCATTAGATCATGGGTTCACGGTACTGAACTTCACCCTCCTGTAGCCTTTGGGTTGGAATAATAAACCAAGATAAAATAAGGTTACTAACAACAGAGTGAAGTGTCAGCAGAGTGCTCTCATTTGTTAGATGTCAAGATCTTAAGCAGCTGAGTTACTGATGTGAATTTTGTTGGTAAATATGGGATCCAGAAAGAAAGATGTGTATATTGCATAGGTTTATACACTTAAGGAAGGCATGGTTCCACCTGTACCACACTGTAGAAAATTCCTTTGTGATTAATGAGATTGTTCCTTTTCTGTGAAAATTTTACATCTGCTTCCAGAGGCTGTTTTATGCAATTTGGTGTGAAAATTTCAAAGGCTGAATTTTTTCCCCACCCTTTCCCTCCTGGCTTTTAATGATTGACCTTCATCATAATAATTTAGCCACAGATATTCCTTAGCAGTATGAGTGTTTTATCTTAATCTTTAAGAATTTGAGATAATTATAGATGCACTTATAGTTGGGAGTTCAAAACTAGCCTGAGATTTTGTAGTGAAATTTCTTATAACCTTTATCTTTTTCATAGTTGTAATTGTATACAACTGTAGAACATCACTACATCTAGGAAAATAGTGTGCTACAATACATATACTGTGGTTACCTCTAGTTTTACCTGCAGTTGGTGTGGCTGTGCAGTTGGTGTACGCACATGTTCACGTACATGCACATGTATTTTTGATGTCACTGGCAGCCTGTCATACAAAATCCTATCACAGTGCTTCATACTGCTCTTGAACAGTCACAGTTGCTGGTCAAGGCATATCATCTTGGGCACTACTGGTAATGACATTGGATATGTGGTAAGTTAAACATTTCTAAAAAAAATGTTTTTAAGTAAGAAACATTATTTTAGATGTCAACTCTTACCTACAATTTATAGTTATTATAATTTATTATATATTAGCAAGTACAGAATAAAATATAAGGATATTTTGAAAATTAAATTAGCTTCTATATTAGAAATTTTAGATTGGTTTGTTGTTTTCCTCTTAAGCTTTATTGCAGTATAATTTTCCTTCCATACAACTAGTTTAAGCTGTTAAATTATATTTAGAAATTTTATTTAGTAGGGCAGCCATCTTTACAATCCTGTTTTGTTTTAAAACAGTATTTCCCAGCTAGATGTGGTGGCATATTCCTTTAATCTCAGCACTTGGGAGGCTAAGGTAGGAAGATCACCAGGAGTTCAAGGCTAGACTGGGCTAAGTAGTGAGACCCTGTCTCAAAACCACCAAAAGAAAATGCAAAGAACAAAAGGCACACATACTTCGAAAAGTTCTCTCTCTTCTTTTTGAAGTTAATCTTCTCTTCCCAGTCAACTGTTGATTGCTTTTAGTCTCTGTGGAAATTTCAAGTCAGTGTCATCACACAAGATACAGTTCTTTGTTTCTGCCCTGATTTATACCTTAATGTTTCTCTGGTTTGTCTGCCTTGGATTATCAGTAATATTTTATTACTGTGCAGTATTGGGTTGTATGGAATACATTTTCTGTGTTCATTAATTGATGGGCATAAGAATTATTTCCAATTTGTTGTTATGAGTAACACTGTAATTGTGTAGAATCCTTTGTATATTTGTAGATATATAAAAATAGGTGACTAAGTTGTATGATAATTATATATTTAAGATTTTAGCTTTAAAATAAAACTTCTCCAAAGTAGTTGTACCATTTTATATTACCATCGACAGTAGGATTCCAGTTTTCCATTTCCACACCAACATTTGGTATTTTTTATTATTGTATTTTGAGTGGGTGTGTTGTGAAACCTCCTTGTGGTTTTAATTGTATTTCTCAAATGACTAATAATGTTTAGCATCTTTGCTTATGCATATTAGCCATTTGCAGATCTCCAGTCATACCTCCATAAAAATATTTTCCTTATTTTTGTATTTGTGTTTTTCCTAGATTGTCTTTCTGTACTTTGGATATATGCCCTTTATCAGATAAATGTGTTTGTATTTTTCCACTGCTGTCTTTGAAGAGCAGACATTTTAAATTTCTTAAAGAAACTGATGGGGTCAGCTGTGGATTGAGTGCTACCCTTAAATTTATATGGTAAATTTAGTCCCTAGCATATTGTTTCCAAGAAATGAGAACTTTGGGAAGTGGTAAGGGTCTGTTCTCATTGGGATTAATGTAGTTATAAAAAGCCTAGGAGAACTATATTTACCTTTTCTCATATGAGAAGCCATGTAAGAGAAATGAACCTCGTCAGACATTAGCTATCGCTAAGGCCTTGATCTTGGATTCTATGGACTCTAAAACTCAGCTATAAAGTTCTATTGTTTCTGTTCATCCTGAGATATTTTGTTGTAGTAGTCTAAATAAACTAAGGCATGATCCAATTAATTTTCCTCTTTGTGTAGAAGTACATTTTTAAGAATGAAATTGTGCCTGTTAAAGAATGTCATAGTTGGGCATCATGATGCACATCTGTAATCTCTGCCTTCTGGGAGGATGAGGCAGGTTGATCACAAGTTCCAACCCGGCTAGCCTGTATAATTTAGCAAGATTTTAAACAAATTTTAAAAAATTGTTATTAGTGTGTGTATGTAGGACATAATGATTGCATTCATTGTGGGGTTTTGGTATGTGTATATTTTTATTTTTATTGTTATTGTTATTATTAGCTTCTCTTGTCCTTTCTCCCTCCATCTCTGGGTTCTTTCCCCATTTGCAAAAGCTCTATCTTTGTGCTTCCTATTTATCTTCAGTTTTGCTCTTTATATTTTGAGTATGAGAGAAGCCATGCCATATTTTAAGCTTATGTGTGATAAATTTTAAAGATTGTTGTGTGAAGGTACATCAGTTTTCCTACAAATGTCTGTTTTATCCTTTGTGACAGAATAATACTTCACTGTATTTGAAGAAATAACTTCTTTTTCATTGTAAATACACTCTTATCCACGTATCTGTTGATGGACTGCTTCCAAGATTTAGCATGAAGTGTACTATAAACATTGGTATGCATATACTGCTCTAAAATGGCTTCAACTCTTTCAGGGAGAGAACTAGAAGTGGGGGAATAGCTGGGTCTAATGGAATTTCTGTATTTAGTTTTTTGAGGAATCTCCGTAGTGGTTGTAGTGGTATATATTCCCATCAACAATACTGAAGGCCTCCCTTTCCCAATCTTGTTACTTGATTTGCTGATGATTGCCTTTCTTCATGGAGTAAGGTGGAATCTGTGTTTTATGGACACAGTTGTTGGGCTTTTTTTTTTTTTTTAAAAACTGTACGAGGCATTTGTAGGTATCTCAGTGTCTGTTCATACAGTTTTCTGTTCTGTGATTTTTGCATCAAAAGTTTTTGTAATTATATTTGGGGTCTTTTTTTCCTTGTTAGTGTATTCTATTTTTTTTTTTTTTTTTTTTTTTTTTTTTTTTTTTTTTTTTTTTTTTTTTTTTTTTTTTTTTTTTTTTTTTTTTTTTTTTTTTTTTTTTTTTTTTTTTTTTTTTTTTTTTTTTTTTTTTTTTTTTTTTTTTTTTTTTTTTTTTTTTTTTTTTTTTTTTTTT